>UZAE01000672.1:0-19810 GCA_900617975.1 Rodentolepis nana | reverse complement strand
CCACCCACCCACCCCGGAAAGTCTTGAACCAATTTGTGAAATGGGCACTCGTTAAAAAGACAAGGGTGTGCAAGCAACAGTTCGATTTTCTATGGCAGCATTTCTACTAAATATCTTAAGCAAAAAAGGTTTCAATGAAGGCGAAGAAGCACCGATCCGACTTGAAATGCCGTAGAAACTTTGTCACCCTTTTAGGAACCAACGTCTTCCAACAACAATCTTTGGGTGGAGGGGTGTGCGATAGACTTACCTCCACGTGGTGCACCCTGGGCAACGTATATTCATACGCCAAAAAGTCTATAAACCGGCAGTTGACTTCTCACTTCAAACTACCATCGCCCCACTGTATGTCATTTCATTTCACAGTACTCACCTCACCTTTTTTCTACCTTTGTCTGCGTCTTTTACATTTTTGGAACCCCCCCCCCCCAAATCGACTTTTTTCAATTTGATGTTTCTTCCCCTCTGTGAAGCCTGAAGTCAACTAAAGGGCTAATGATGACCATCAAGACGCCTGCCATTTGATATAAATAAATCTTTGGGTGGAAACTATAGTTATTATGGTCGAATGGATCTTAAAAGGCAACCATCGAAATAGAATGAGTATTTTCTTTTCAAAGATAAATATTGTGACCAGAGATTGTTGTTCGTTGTTTTGGCACCACCCAACTCTCTGCTGATTTGCTTGAAATTGGCCACGCCTAAACCTAGAACACGAGTGAACTAAATGACTCAGGTGGTAACTGACCTGAAAGCAGTTCTTTTCTCCCCTATGAACGATGCTATCATGAAGAGCAGAGACGGAGAATTTGAGATCAGATTTGTGTCGACCCAGAGAGTCCACCAAACTCTGCACAACCCTAGGAGACGCGGTGGATTCATTGGGGAAATTATCCACCGAAGGGCTGCAAAAGAGGCAACAACAAAATGCAAGTTTAAAGGTAAGGTTATTAGCATAAAGTTAGATGAGGGAAGGGGGTGGGGTGGGGAGTGGCCACTTAGGGTATAACCTCATTTTATGACAGTTTAGAAGTAGGCGGAAGAGCCTTATGAGGTTATGAGGAAGGAGGTAATAAAATACTTAACCTGAAATGAAATGGGGAGACTACGAGAACACATTTTTATCATATCCTTTGCTGTGTGGGAATACAGTTGGCTGCAATTGGGACTATGGCTCTTCATTAATGAGCTAATTAATGTGAGAGATCGATATAGCAGACAAACTGTTAGCATCAACAATTTGATTACGGAGTCTTAATTGAGGAATGTGTTAACGTGCACTTAGGTGATTCCGTATATGTTAAATATGCGCATTAGTCAAAAGACTTGTGATTTAAAAGGCAACAACTAATATCCGAAGTTAGCGTTGGCCTGTAAAGAGGAGAATACTTTCTATGGTAAACAATTTATGAAGCAAAAGTTGCGAAATAATTCTATGGGGTGCATGCAGCATATGGGATGAATAGAATTAGAAAAGTGAAACTTTCAAAATGCCCCCCCCCCAAATTCTGTTCGATCGACGCGTTTTGTAGATGTGGGTGAATAGGCAGAGAGCGCTCGCCCCCTTAACTTTGCGCGATATTTAAGACTGAATACAAGACAAGTGTCAATTAGCCATTCGAAATTTGAATACACTGTTTTGTGTTTCCCTTAATTTAATTTCGAAGCAGCACAGTAATTTGACAGTGGGCGGCAATCCCGCTCCCCCCTGAATTCTCATTCCCCCCCCCTCTCTTTTTCTCGATGTTTCGTCTTCGAAAAAAAGGAATAAAAGACGAGGAAGTAGATGATGGAATCTAAATGTATAGAGGATGAGAAGGAGATATTCTGCTCTGAATGACACAATCACCATAAAGGAGAAATACCACAACTAGCACATTTAAGACGGCCTCTCAGATTAGCTTTAATAGAGGGAACAGTTGTTTGAGACTGCCGACAGAATTTATTGCCTAATCAATACTTCTCACAGTCTGCCGCTCATTTTGAACCGGATTCAACCCACCGAATTTTTCCGTACTCCAAACGAAGAGTGAGCGATCTCAAGTGTGAGAACGCGATAGAATGACACCACCAGTCTTGCTTTAAAGCATGTCTTTTTTTACGAACTAGCCGAATTTATTACCATTTCTACCTCCACGGGTGCACTTTCGATACATGCATTGTGTCTATTAACTATAAAAAGTAGGTCAAAAAAGGCAAATTTCCGCTATTCTTTTGGACCAAATAAATCACGCCAAAAAGTCGCAGATGATCGAAAGGTGTCAAAAATAATAAAATACAACACCAAATCCAAACGTACCACTCCTGTTTACTCCTTAGGTTGTCACCTTCACGAGTACTGTTGAATTGTTTCGAGAAGATACTCTACAAAGTATAATGTTATATTTATACACCTTCTAGTAATGAGATTTCAAAATCTTGGAAATGGATTGAATTAAATAAATTGCAATTACCGCCCCCTTTTAAGAGGTTTTAATCGAAGCTAATAAGGCAAATTCTGAAATGATAAAATCTATGTAAAACAGATCTTCCCTTCGTGGTAGTCATAACCGAAATACAGATACTGAGAATTCAAATCTAGTCAGATCTAAATCGTAATTATATTTGGGCTAATTAAAACAATATTCTACAATCGTTAAAACAACAAACACCAATAATATTTGTCTTCCGTTCTTGGAATGCTCTTTCTTGCCTCTCACTCTTGTCAAAATGTGATTTGGACGACGGTGTACAATCCTAATAGAGCCGCTTTCACTGAGTTTAAGTAATTATAATTATACTCCCGGGGTGTGCGATAGACTTACCTCCACGTGGTGCACCCTGGGCAACGTATACTCATACGGCAAAAAAGCCTATTAATCGGCAGTTGACTTCTCACTTCAAACTACCAAGACCCCACTGCATTTCATATTCGAATAATTTCACAGTACTCACCTCACCTTTTTCTACCTTTGTGTCTGTCTGTCTCTTTTACGTCTGTGAATCATTATTCTGTCCCCCTCTCGACGTTTTGCCACTTTACTGTTTATCTTCCTTTCTGTGAAGCCTGAAGTCAACTAAAGGGTTAATGATACCTATCATAACGCCTGCCATTTGAAATAAATAAATAAATAATTATACTCCCATCGAGTGAGATATTTTAGGTCGGCTTTGGAAGCCTCTTGCTCAAGTGGATTTTCAAGCTCGAATGCTAGTGCTGGCCACTTACTTTGTCTAAAAATTTTAACCGTGAACTACTTCTTACTCATAATGCAGTAGAGGAGAGTGTACATTCACGACCGCTCAGATTAAAGCGATTTTTCGACCACTGGCACAACCACCACCACCATCATCATCATAATCATCATCACGGTTGGTAGAACCTTTTACGTGTTTTAAGGCGAATTGAATGATCACTGCACGAAAACAACAAATGTGAATTTCCATTGGCAAAGATAAAATATGGGAAAATTTTAACTTAATTTGGAGAAAAGAGGATAAAGGAGATAAGCGATTAAAATGTCCAATTGGCAAATGTCATGCCAAATTGGGGAACGCAGTAGAGATGTAATCTCCATTGTGGACAGAATGGGAAACAAAGCAAAGAGTTCATTCGTAAACAAAAATTTCGGTCCAACGGTCTGTGTTAATAGCCATCGGTAAAGAAAGCTGGAGTAAAGTAAATAATGTTGCAAAAGAAAAACAGCCTCACAAAATGGATTGAAGTGGAACTAGTAAAATTGGAAGCGGAGCCGCTACATAGTCCTTTCCAAGTGCGCGCTTTCTTCCCCACTCCTAAGATTAAGAAGACGGAAAGGAATGAAACACTTTGCTTCCTTAAACAACCAGCTACTGTAACATTTTTTAAAATGCTTGGAAAGTGCAACTTTAATCAAAAACTTCCAAGAGATTCCAAGAAATAAGCTTTTCAAGAACACAGGAGACCTAACCTCCACTGTAGTTATGCAGAAGTACTAGTTTCAAGATCGAAACGCTCCCATTTCCCTTGCAAAACCACTATCGACCAGTGCGTTAAAGTTGATCAAATAAATGGATTGGGATTAAGCAGTGCCTAAGTATCCAGACACACAAAAAGGCAGACGTTCCTAGTGGGCAAATTAGAGAAGGTATTTTCTGGCCATTGGAGGCATGGCAATAAATATTGTAGTTGAGTCATAGAGATGGGAGTGCATGATTCATAATTAATACGCGTAGGGGAATTAAAAGTGCCCTTTAGATTCTTCCTAGACGAAATTAGCCCCAACGCTTGAAGAAAATGCTCTTACTTACCGCAAAAAATAGACAGAATATAATCTTTTAGCCAGAAATTGAAGTTTGCATTTGATGTTCGCGATTGAGGGATATCTTGAAGGTCGATTGCAATAAATAGCTCAAACCTGAAGTATTCTCTGAACCATTTAGTACCTCAGTGATAATACACTTTAGTTCAAAGGTAAATAAATAAGGTATCTTGAAGTATGCTGTCGTTTATTCAACACTGACTTACAATGCAATGAATTTGAAACGGCGCCAAAACTTCTGAATAGGGTTTTTAAACGTAAGAGACTGTGAATTCTCTCACTTGAAAACCGACATCTAGCACTCTTCAATCCGATTACCTCCTAGAAAAGTTGAGGTTTCACGGAGATAATCTCCAATTGTGTTTACTCTCCTCCTTCCTTGACGATGTGCCCGAATATGAGGGAATTGCTAGCTTAAATACATCGATAGTTCAATTCCAATCTTTCGTTTGATTCAAAACATTCAAATCATGGAATTTGCTTTTGTCGATAGTCTTTCTTCCTACATGCGTAACCTTAAAGGGCGTTGCATTTGGTGCGTGTTTATCCCTGACCCCTGTATCAACCGATCAAATAATCTTGTCCTTAACTTGGAAGACAAAGACGATTTGAGTGGCTGCCTACATATTTCGAAATCATTTATCTTCTGTTCTGGTGGAAATCTTCAAAATGAATCTAAAATGGCGAAGTAGAAATCACCAGAATATAAGCACAGTAAGTGCAGTTATGCCGATTTTGTGTAGGAAAGAGTAGCAATCAGCCTGTTGATGACCAGATTCGCAGTGATGAAAATTTACCAAAGCTCAATGTTTGGAGTTGCGTTTTCCAACCTCTCGGATCTACTACAACCTAACTGCCAAGTAGACCATGATGCGGCACTCTAGCTTCCCAAAATTAAAAAAAATCAATTGGACTCTACGCAATTATCTCAAGCTTGGAAGTGACCAGGCATGTCTTCAATCTCCACTGGTAAAGTGATAATCTAGTGATCATATTCCATAAGCCCACTAAGTAACTGGGTTTATTGTACACCACCCACCAAATATCCCCAACGAATAGCAATTTAACAGGGAAAATGTGATTGAAGCGCTTCATCAAAGAGCACATAAATCAGAAGTTCGACAAAGTATGTGGAACAGGAGTGTTTGGATCAAATATAATTTAAGGGCAGAAATCTAATCTGTAAGTAGTTAGCATATCCAAGTCTATTAACTCACAAAATACCAAAATTGTGTGAGATTACGGTCTTGTCTACGCAAAACGTCTACGCAGTAAAAAGTTCACATGCGAATTTGGAGACAGCATACATTGCATTACTCAAGTAATAACAAAGTCATAGCCAACTATTGCAAATGCCGATACAATTATGTAGAAGAAAGATAATGATCAGGAAATAATAGACCAATGTAAAACAAAAAGTTCGGATTTGGAGAAAGCGGTTCAAGTAAGTTAAAGTGGAAGAGCTCCGCAAGGCAAGGACCTCCCAACTAAGCTGCCTTTGACTATTCGAAGAGACAATCCTGTCGAAACAACTCGTAGTTATCGACCAATCTATAAGCTCAAAATCTATACTATATACATAGAGGTGTATATTTATTCCTACCGAATAAACTCATTCTCCGTGTACGGCTCCACTTAAGTTTGGTTTACGTTAAGTAGTCAGTAATTTTATTATTCTATTGTGAGCACTCATAATCGCTCGATTTACTAATCTAAATTTTGTCAATCTTATCACACGCACGCCCATAATATTTCATCCATAATAACCTATGAAATATACGAGGCTTTCTTTCCAGATCGACTTTTGAACCCTTCCAATCTTCTTAAACTCAGCCTTTAGCGCGTGATACCAAGTCTGGCAAATGAATTTTCCAGACGTTTGTTCTGTTAAAGAAAGTTAAGTTAATGGAGTCCCAGTGGCATTAGAGTGAACCGTTGACCCCATTTTGAGACAAGTAGAAGGCACATAATGTAGACACCTTCGAGCAAAAAATAAACTAAAACTCCACTTTCTTTTGAGCGTAGAAATAGCATCGCGACTAAACTAAATTCAAATAGGTTAATACACAAAAATATGTATTATGAAATAAGTTAATTCTAGATTCAATTACTAAAAGAAATCAACTTACGAATAAGCGTCTTCTATTGGCCGCTTTGCTCTGGCGCTCTGAAGACATATCAATGGCCAGTGTGGTGGCTCGACGTTTAACGAATTCCGGATCTAAGTGAGGAGGAATAGTACCATCCACTTGATGGGCAATCGATTCGGATCGCAAGAGTTTTTCAACAGTCGGCCAGGTTGCCTTAGACGACGATGAAAAGTAAACCGAGGGTTGAGAAACGGCGTTGCTGAGGGCAGTGTTGGAGGTCTCAGTGCGTTGAAGAGCTAGCTCCGGTTTTTCATCTAAATGGAAGGAGATGTGCCGAGTTAAAAATTTAAATAAGCTTACGTGTGAACGACACAATAGGCGGAAATTCAAGGGAACCAATGACAGTTACGACAGGTGATGATTGGAAGTCAGCTGTATTTGTGAGGACCGGGTGCGTGAAAAGGTGTGAAATGTTGATGAGTGGGTTCAAATTGCCTACGCTTAGTAAAAAGAACTTTCACTTTTCTGTCCAGATTCACAAATGCATGAAATTTTCATTTATTTACCACAATGTCATGGACTCTATTTGCGAGTAATATCAATGAGCTTTGCTACCTTGATACCAAGTAACTCTAAGCATTGTGATGACTTCATGACCATTAAACGAAGACGATGCATCCGAAGTTGTCGACTGCGGTCATCTTGAATGTGAAAACAGAGGAGCTGATCATCGAGACATTAGACAATGACGCAATCGACAATAACTCTGGTCAATTAACACAAAGCTTTACCCTGTGTTGGGTGTCAAAACTTCGCTATTTGCACTATATCGATCCCATTTCCGTTACCCATATTCTAGTGAACATTAGTGCTCCCTGAGTTTAATGGCGTTGCCGGAATGAAAAACCCCAATTTTTACCTTGCCTTAAGGAAAACTCAGTCAGGGCCTAGCAAGAAAATAAGGATGCCAATTAACTGTCATCACTGTGGGATATTAAGAAATTCTATATCTTAAGCAATTACCAATTAGTAGTCGATCCTCGTGCCGTGACATGACAAGCCCTAATGAGCACATCACCACTTCCTTCCTCTTTTGGGAGTGGCTTCTCAATATTTCCTCTCAGTAGTATCTAAGCGAAGTGCCTGACCTCCTTCCTCAAGCAAATGGCACGAGTACTTACTGTTTCCGTGCTATATCAAAATTATACTCCAAAGCACTTTCAGACAAAAGCAGCATCGACCACAATAGAGGATAGTAAGATAATTAATCTTGGCCGGTGTCAACAGTGATAAGAATTCACAAGCTACAAATTTTGTGGATTTAGGGAAAAATGTACCTGGATTTACTCGATGGTTCAAGAGTAGATGAGATAAAGAAGGATGGATTCAAGATCATATCGAGGATATAAGTTGGATAGCGAAGTAAGATTAATAAGTTGCTACTAATGACCTTGCATATAAATTCCCTTCTGCTTGAAACAATTGAACGCGAGAGTGACATTGGTAATCAGATTTTGAAGATTATTGAATGGAAAGTTAAAGTTCACACCGATTTATTAAAAATTAGGAGGCTTGGTTTCATGGATATCTTTAAGGCACAAAATTTAATCGATCCCCTAAAAAATGTTAAATGCCCAAAAAAAAATGCAATGCAAGTTCTAAAGCTTGCGTTGTGGCGCCAGCACCTTCTACATTTGGCCAATTAACATAAACAAATATAAATAACCTTGCCTATACAAGGCCACCCACTGAAGGAGACAAATGAAATATGGGAAGAAAAATAGCGTTTTATTTTCAAGAAATGCGCAGTCATTTCAAAATGAAGTGTTCATAGCACGTGATACACAAAATTCACTCAAAGAAATTGACTTCCCACCAAGAAATCGTATTAATTAAAATTAGCTATTGCCGTCAGAATAGAGAAGAAGGAAGGCATCATGGAGCCTCTCATCTAAGAAAATCGAATCAGACTACCCCTCTTAGTGAGCAGATTTAGCACGTACGAGTGGCGACCCACTTTATTTGGCTGACATTACACGCCGACCACTACGCCACCGAAAGGGGCTGTAGCAAAGCATTTTTCAACACAACTGTCCTCACTAGTACGATTACTTATGGGCCGATGATTACCAAATCCGTGAATTCTGAAATGAAAGGTGCGTGTGCAGTGACCACATAGGCACAAAGGGTACGTTTATATTTATATATTTGTAGAGAGGTCAAAGGGAGGAACATCTGGCTAGGTGGCACATATTTTCGGGCCAAATTATCGTCAGCCAGATCAAAGGCCTCAAATGTGGCTTAAGAGAAAGATGAGTCAGCAGGCAAGAGAACAGTGCAATGAAAACACATCGAGTGGCAGGGTATTGTGCAATGCCTCGACCGGTAATTTATTCACCACATCTTGATTTAATACCAGGGAAACAGGGGTGAGAAATGCTTATATATAGAGAGAGAAAATCTACTCTATTTTATTAAAATCACCTTAACTCTGGCAATTGTGCAGAAAGAGGACTGATTCTGAGCTACTTAGTGAAATCCTAAGTTATAATTAAAAATACAAGAAATGAATTTGCAAATTAGACTCAAAATCAGTAAGTCAACTGAGGCAAGGGCCAACTGGACTTGATTTTGGATAGAGGAGGGGTTTTCTTGAACAGCTCTCTTGGAAAACTCGTATTCTCCCATTGACAATTGAGATTACCAACCCATGTTACCGAATGTGTGTCATCGAGTATCGATTCTGTGACCCGTAAATTGGCAGTCGTGTAATTGAATTTGCATTTAATATCCGATGAATTGGTCTTGGAGATAGACCCATATGGCCCAATTCACATTTCCCTTATCAAGAATGTAATTGTTTTAAAATTGATTTATTTACACGACATTTCTAACGAGCGTTGAACAACTAAAGCGCTAGATATTTATTGAGATAAAGTGCGCAAAACTGCTCTAGAAAGGCGATTGTGTGGCATGTTTAAGACGAATTCACATCCTTAGATTAAGAAAAGGCATTTCTAAACAAATGAAAGTGATTTAATGATCTGAATCCTAAAAGTGATGATTCAGCATTCCTGTAGTCCTATTTTTCTATTGCCCACAAGAAAATAAAGGGTGCCTTCATATTTACATCAGATTGAAATGGTAAACTTATAAAATTAAGGAAATAGGAGATTGGTAAACAAGTACTTTCGCCTTGACACGGTCATAGGTAGTAAGAGATTAGATGCTAAGAGGAACGGTAACATTTAGAAATTGACTGCATTAGGCATATCAAATTTACAAACACAAAATTAAAGGGAAATAGGATTTCTCGGTGATTAATTACGAGCCGCTCAGCATACCGCCATTTGGAAGGTCGGCACTATATTATACCTCAAAAGGGTCTAAGAAACAATACCGTCTCATAAGTCATAAATTCTTCTAATGTATGAAACAGCCAGTTTAAGATGGAAATGAGTACACATGAGAACGATATAACGAGTAGAATGACCGGCGGTTTCATGAGTGAAAATTTTTGTCATTTAGTGGTAATTAGGGAACTGAATCATCGACAAGTTTAGCAACCAACTGAAAACTACACAGATGGATTTTTATCGATCTGCAGGCACGTCTGAAGTTAGAGAAAGTGCCTTGCTAAACACCATCGCTAAGCCGCAAAGTTAAGGAAAGTGCACTTTGAGCACAAATGGGAAGCCAAATATTCCTGGAGGTGCAATGGTGGGAGGGGAGAGGGAGACAATTTCGAATAGGAAGAAAGGGGTTGGTAATACGAATTGATGGCCTTACCAATTTGCTGTAAATATTAGTGAGAACGAAAAATTTTATAAGAGCCGACAAATGGTTTGCTCCTTAACGGATTCAAAATGAAAACCCATCAAATATCGTCATCTAAGTAGAACTCGCAGAAAAAATTCTATATGAGTGAAGGGTGTACACTGACTGTCAAATTTTTAATTACTTAAAGCATTGTTTCAAAGAAAGAGCATGGCTCCTTTGAAGGTCCTCTAGTTTAAGTTGCAAATGCAGAAATAAAGGAAACATTCGCATACCCAGATAAAAAATTGTCTCAATTTCACCTTAGGTAACTGTAATATTTGCATTCACAGTAAAGGACGTGGGTTTTAAAAGTGTCAGTAGTTCCCACAATGGGTCATTAAATGGACCTAACATTCGGGAATTTGGTACACCAACTGTCCAAAATGAATCACAATTCCCAATACATTAAAGATGGGGAGGGGGGGCTAATGTGGCAGCAAGACTGTAACTTTTATAGAAATGAGGACTTACTAGTCAAACAGTGACAGACAGGGTGAACTGTACTTGAGGATGAGAATCAGACTGATCGGTCGTTATTAGCCAGTTGCATTTCCGTTTACATGGCCTCGACTGACCTGCACTGATTTGTTTAATGAGTATCGATCATTTACAATTTTTTCCCCATTTATCGATCCCGCGAGAAAAACGATTTTTTCCGCTATATTATTGATTTTCAACTTCATTACCTGCATTTAACGTGCAGTTAATCGTGTCCAACTTTCATAAATCAGAGATAGAGGGGAAATCAATTGGCACCCAAAATAGGCGCGAATTTGAAATAAGTAGCACCGAACCGAAAGTGACAGTTGAAACTGACGAGAGAGAGCCATAATATAACCATGGGAGGAGGAAGAATTTCACAAATAAGCAATGCCAGTTGGAACCCAAATGTAAATTTAGATTTTATAAAGTACATGAGAGAGTGTTTATGCAAAGGTTCAAAAAAGTATAGACAGCAGCTGTAAGACACCATAATACGCTAAATAACAAGCCCCATTGCGATAAGAAATTATTACTTGATGGCAGGATCCATTTAAGAGCTTTCAGAAATAGGGGACTGCAAACCTAATCCCAAATAACTGAAATCCGAGTTGATGCCTGCTTCTTCTTACAAAGGAATTTAAACTAGCTAGTAAAATCGCTGACAACGAAGGCATTGAAAAGCCCCAATTGGTCAAATGGCTCACCATTGAAACTAAGTCTAGTTTTAAAATTTAATCTATCGCTCTGAAGTTCAATAACCGATTGCAATTGAAGACCATAAAAGTTCTCACATATCGCAACACGTACTAATAGGTATATGAATGGCATCGATCATTTCAACCGCTTGAAGTCTTTAAGGTATCCACTTCCATTAAATTTGGATATTACATAGAGGATAACGCAGTATGGAAGGTCGAAAGTACTTTGGAGAGGAAGAAATCACTCGACTGAATAAAAGAACAGCCATACAACAAATAGTAATCACTTAAATGAAGTGACTTAAATGTGCACAATTCATCCAATCTTATCAATATTAAGGACTAACGTTGACCACACCAAAATCTAGGTGCTCAAACATAAAATATATGGTGACCAGCGTCCTTTCAACAATCTTTTAGCAATTCTAAAAATTCTTAAGCCCCTGTCTATTCATTTCCATTATAGACGTTTATTGCGCATGCTCACAAGCACAAACGGGAATTAATTTAGAACACATGAGGAGACATATGATGGCCTATCTGCTCACTTCCAACAAACACATATGCCATCCAATTAAGAATTGTTTGGCCTAATAAATACACGCGATTAAATAAATAGAAATATTTCCTCCACATAGAACTGATTCAACAGAAAAGGGCGCAGTGACCACTCTGGTTGGGGAACTTAACAAGAAATTTGAGTTGGTAAGAGTTTATTTCGATTGAGATCACGTGATCAAGTGAGTATCGTCCTAAACTAAAATTGAAAGTCGATAACTTTGAAGAAAGAAGTGGTGCTCAAACGTGTGAACTTTGTAAATATGGATGTAGGTTTCTTTGTGGCCTTGGACGATTTCCAGGGACTTTTTAAGTGTGAGGTTGTTAAATAGCAAATAAAGGCTCAAAAAAGTCAAAATTTATTTAAATCATCTACTAACTAGCCTTCGAAGATCTCAATATTTCTTAAAGTATGACATTTTCAATTAAAATAGAAGCAACGAAATCGGGATTTCAAAATGAAAATCTCTTTGCAAATGTAATATTCAAAGTTACAACCCACTTCCACACAACACAAATTTTGACAAGCGCACTTGTTAAAAAGGAGTCAAATTTGAAGAACATGCATATGATGACCAGCACCAAACAATATCGATGATAATCATAGGTGCCTTATAAGGACGAAATTATAAGCTCTTATTGGTTAATGAGGCAGATACATACGAAATCCATTCTACCTGATCCGTTAATTATTCACTTACTCACAGGATAGGAGAGCGGGTCTCGGTGCATAGTCATAGTAACGGCGCAGATGAGAACAATTTGTTAGTGTTTTAGGTCGCGTAAGCTGAGAGTTTACAGTTACGCATAAAAGAACATTTTCGCACACAAACGAAAAAAACGAGATGCCTTACAAAGTGGAGAAAAAAGCGGAAACGAACACTGTTGGCACTGCCAGTGCAAATCCTATTCTTCCTACTTCCACAAGTAAATATTGCGGCTAGCAGCCATTCATGGCTAAGGCAAATTGATAAAGAGGCCACTAAAGTCTATTATTTGAATAAGTTATTCAGTTGAAAGCACTGAAAGAGAATTAGCGTGAAGAAATAACTACAAACCTGAAGAGATCGATGTTCCTCCATGTCCAGCAAACAACAAGGACTACTCCTACCAGAAACTTGATGGTCTAACTTGAGTTTTAATGGTGACATTAGAGAGATCTGAGCTGCTGGAAGTCGTCAAAGTGGACTAACAGCTGGAGGAATACAGAAAATTAGCCCCAACAGGCAATATTGATGAAATTGTCAGCTAGTTAAAAGGCAATTACATTTATAACAGGCAGATGGGCTTGAGTATTGGCATATGTGCAAAGTAACAAACGTAACAAACGGCAGTTATATAGTACATTTCAGATAATTAGAAATTATTTAATTTTCGTTAATAGATCAAATTCTCCATAAAAATCAAAACATGATTCCAAGGTGAAATCTGATATGAAATCAGTATTCAAGTGTGAATTGCAAATAGCCAAGCACAATTTTAAAATATGTATAATTTAAAGTTATAATCAAAAGGGAATAACAAAGCTAAAAGTGAAAACAATGGGCCTACCAAGAGTTGATTGTTTGAAAAGCATTCTGCGTTTTTCGAGATCCTCGCCTTTCCAGGATTTTGCTCGTTTTTTAGCCACTGATGTTGGCAAAAGAGGCATCGTTTTTAAACCCGAATTATGTCAAGCTCATTAATAAAAGACAGGACAGTCAACCTGTAGCAAAAGAGTCCTGAAATGTGTACAAACTCCCATTAACCAATTGGTGAAAGCTCGTGTTCTTATTGGGTTCCGATGAGCCAATAAACAACATCGGAATTACATGACTCATGTCGGACATATGCAAAATTGTACGCACTGATGAATTGAGTGCGTACGTAAGAGCCACAGGCGTGACCACACGTAATTGCCTAAATGTGATTGGTTATCTGCGTGTGAATGAACACACTCCTTTGTTGGTGGTTGAAATGAACTTATCACTAACTTTGTGAATCCCATTAATATCTAAAACAGGCTGAAGTAACAATTACATTCTGCCATAGCGATTGCATCAAATCGAACTTAATTCCGGCATTTTCACAGCAAAGCGCTGTGACATCTGCTAATCAGCATGACCCATAGCTGGATAATTTTTACATACTTTGACAAAGATGTGCAAGAACTAATTGGTTTTTCGAATTGGGCCTTATTTGATTTAAATGAGTTTTTCCTAAAATCATGAAGACTATCTTATTCATTTCATTTAAAATAAGCATTGTACCAATACGTAGATAATCCTCATAACTGGTTTCCTTAAAATGGTCGAATTAAACTTTCTAGTAGCCAAATCATGAAACGCCTATGGGCGAAATATTCGTTAGGAAATATCTACATAATGGTTTGAGCCAATAGCGATGATGACTGAAAATATCTGTAGAACAAATCAAAATATAACTAATTATCTGTTCTATAATTGAAAATATATTCGATTTAAAATTGAGCGAGACTATTCCTTTGTTTAGTGACATTGTAAGCATTGAAATCACTGAAGAATACGTCGAGAGTTTCTCAAAGTTTACCTAGTTCATAGTTCACCTATTTGACACCAATTTAAAAGTTGTTCTGAATTCATTAATTAGTAACTATTTGATGAGGTTTAATTTGTAACCTCAAAATCTGATGTTATTTTCGAAAGGTGGATAAATATGAGCATTTTTAAGTTGCCAAAACTAAAAATACCAAAATCAAAAATGTAAGATTTCGAAAAAACTATCCTTTTTTCTACGAAGATCTAAACTTGGATAGCGATGTTTTGATGGATATTCAAGTCCCACAAATTCGTTATTTCATAAGGAATATCCAAAATTAATTATCCCACGAATTAATAAACACCATGAAATAAGTGGTTTATAGTTTTGCTTTCTTGACTAAATATAAAACAGTCAGTAAATTAAAAATTTTATAATTAAAATGATCGTACAATTTTTTTTAAATTTGCTAATTTGATGGGCAAATACCTGGGATATTTACGTAGATTACTAATTTGTTTTTCTACCTTGTGTTTAGTGTCTGTAATTATGGCTTAGGTGAAGGCGGAGTAAAAATTTCATTAAGTTTATCTGCTATTTTAAATATTTTCAAGAAAGTAGGCAGAAATATTTTTTAATTACAACATTTGAGGAAGGACTTGTGCCGAAGATCCATTTTGCTTCTTTATTCTAAGCCCTGTTTGTGAAAGGCAACGAAATAATACCAAACTGGGTGAATTATGGCGAATTGAGTCCTGTCTAGTCAACTTACTCACGACGCCAAGAAAAAACCATTGAGAAGTTGCTTCAAGACCACCCGTTAAATTAACCAAGTTATCAAGACATGAAAGCATATAAGAAGATCTCCAAACCTACTAAAAGCAAGTCAAAATTAGAATTGAAGGTGGAAATGACTAATTTGAATGAACTGAGGGCTTTGAAATCATATTAAAAAGAGGAAATTTCAATTCTAATTAATGAAAAATTATTTACCAATTTTTATTCTACTTTTTCTGAAGAATGACTTTTGTTTCAATGGATCGTACAGTTTTTTTCATTAATTTATTAAACTAAGTCTGCACAAATTACGGCAATAAATGGCCAATATTAAAAGAGAAGGTTAAGGCAATAATATATAAAGGATAAAAAATATAAGAAAAGGAAGTTAATTAAGTTGAAATGCTTGAACTTCATCAACAGTGTGCAACACTCCCTGGAGGGTATTTCATATAATTAAACAAAGGTACACCTCATCCACATTTCCAACTATTTTGCTACAATGTCCATTAAAAGAATTGAATTTCTTAGAAATTTTACATCACTCCAAATGAATATTCCACCTCAAAGCGAATATTTTTAAGGTTAATAATTAATGATTTTTGATAAGGGGTGTGGGATAGACTTACCTCCACGTGGTGTACCCTGGGCAACGTATACTCATACGGCAAAAAAAGTCTATTATCCGGCATTTGACTTCTGACTTCAAACTACCACGACCCCCCTGGTTGTCATATTCGACCCCTTTCACAGTACTCACCTTACCTTTTTCCCTACCATTGTGTCTGTCTGCCTCTTTTACATCTGTGAATCGCTCTTCTGTTCCCCACCCCTCGACTTTCTGCTACTTTGATGAACTTTCCCTCTGTGAAGCCCGAAGTCAGCTAAATGGCTAATGTTAGCTATCAAAACGCCTGCCATTTGAAATAAATAAATAAATAAATAAATGGTTTCTGATAAGAATTATAGTCAGAAAATCGGCTAAACATTTCGGCTTACAAATCCATATTGAAATTAAATGTTTTACTGAAGTTAGAATAACTTTCAGGAAGACGGCTTCTTGTTTGTTACTTTCAGACATTTTTAAATTATGTTTATAATAAATGCGTCATTATATTTTGATTTTTTTATTTCTTTATTTATAATTTAGTGACTACACGATGGGTCTAAGGGAACTCTTGGAATTTGCTCAAAATCTCATTATTTGGCACCTTTAGGAAATGATAACAATAGCAATAGATTGTTGATTATTTTTTCCTGTCTTTCTAAGCGAGTAAAACGTTCGGTAAACTTTAGAGGACAGAGGTTAAAAATGGGGCTTTTATCAATCTCATTCAAAACTTTTGGAGCGAATCGTAAAAATAAAGTATTAGCCTGTTTGCAAGGTATGACGTGAATTAGAAAGGAGTGGTCAATTCGATGCGTCCGGATATGAGAAAAAGTCGGACTCTTGACATCTTGAAATCGTTGTTTGCTACAGTGGAATCTCCCTTCTCCTCCATTACCGTGCCACATTGCTACTCTGTACGTCAAAACGCTTCCCGCCATTAAAACTTGGCTAAATTTTTTTTTGCGTTGGCAGGGACGCTATTAATATTTATTAATATATCTTGTGCTTTAAGCCACTTGCAGTTCTATGGCTGCATGATGGACGAGCTGTACTTTGGACAGTAGCGATGGATAATTCTACAACGAAAAACGCTGAAAAGGAGGAAATAAACAGTGGAGTTGAGTGGAAAAAAAATAAATTACGATTAAAAATTAAATAAAAAGCTTTTTTCTCTTCTTTTACTTGATGAAGAGCAATGAAAGCCACATACAAACCTTTGTAAGGCTTCTTTCGCCCCTTCAATTCGATTATACCCTCTCTTTGATCGGTTTCTCATAAGCTCAATATTTAGAACATTTTATTCAAGGAAGTTCAGTACGTTGAGATTGTAGGCACTATGCTAATTACCCATCAAAATGTGACGAAAAAAAACATTTTAAGTCACAGGAAAATGTGGACTAATCGGTGCAAATACTCTAATTACCTGCTTTATCAGGAGAGAGAGAGGGGGGGGGTAGCAAATAGTGTGAGTTAAGAAGGCGGATTCAAGCACGTCTTGTGTCATTCGAATTCTAAAACCGGTCAAACAATTTTTCCTACGGGTCAGAATTGTGTCTCACTGTATCAAAATTCAGATTTCAATACTTAACACACAAGATGCGATCAGGGTTTATGCTCAAGTCAATCAGAATTTGTGACTGGTTATGAAAAATCGAAAAATCGATAATCTAAAAAGTCTTTTAGTTGCTATTAGATAAATGACTTTAAAAATGGCCAGAAATCAAGTCGTAGAAAGTAAATAAATTTAGACTGATGCATTCTGCATTTTTTCTGAGTGACTTCCTTCGTTTAGTTTTTGAAAGCACGAACGTTTATAAATTAAGAAAGTTTATTGCTTTAATTAAAACGAAGCAACATATTATTTTAATTTGAGCAAAAAAAATTTTCTCTCAATGAAAAATGGTTCACAACATATTCTTTGATTTTAACCAAGTAAATCCGAACTGAACTACTGATTATTATAGGCAAAATGTAATTGGCAGTGGTGATTGAGTCAACTTAGATGAGAAATACCGGACAAATGGAATAGGTAAAACTCGATGTTTATTTAAATTTCAGATAGAAATTTATCGCTAATACTTTACTTTTATTACTTATTATTCTTATTTAAATTTTTTATTGGCTGAAGAAAATGAGAGAACGAGATAATCATGGGAGCGAGACATCTAATGCCCTAAGCGCATATAATTTTTGCATTCAAATTGAGCAAACGGCTTGCTTTCTGGGTATTCCACCACCTAAAATTCAAAGTTCATGGTTATTTCCGTAGGTTGCTGGACGGATTCTTGCCCGCAAACGTCAGTATCTGTTTGACAATGATGGGTAATCTCGTCACTTCGAATGAACTTCCAATCTCACGTTGGGGGGTAATTAAACAACTTGCATGGCCTTAATTTAGATTAGCTACACGGTCAATTTTTTCCCTCAAATACAACCCAATAATTTACTTGATGCAGTTTCATATCAAACTAATTCCGATAGAAGCACAACATCTATAGCTTCTAAAGGAATAATCTCAACGAAGGCCATTATTCTTATTAGTGAATATATTATGAAAAATGACAATTTATTTTCCGATAATAAAACCTATAAAATTTCATATGCCAAAGAAGTTCAATCATATTTGTAAAGTAAGTAAGCAACCAAAGTGCTTAAATTTAATAGACTTAAAACAATTCAACTTAGTTTCAGAAGAAATTTATTATTGCAAACAATATGGCTCCCTTTGAGAATGAATAAGTTATTCATGGTAAAAAAATGCCATCAGTTTGAGGTGAAAATTGATTTGAAGCGAGCGCAACTTGAAACAGAAAAGCATGATCAATAGGTACGACACTGATTTAAACAACTTAAGCAATAAAGACCTTTAAATAATTAATTATGAGTTATCTATTGGATGGCGGATAAACTTATTCTTAGGGTGAATGAAATCATCTTTATTTTAACACACATTATAATTTCCGTAACATTTTTGGTGTAAAAACAAAGGTTATAACTCCCATTGTTTAAAGTAAATAGACACAAAAGATTTATTGATTTGTTAACTACATTCACAGCTAAGAAAATTTTAGACTTTTACCAAAGGATAAATTGAAGCTTCTAATTAATTTTGTGGTCCATATTAAACAAATCCAATTCAAGAATTTAAAGAACGTGATGTTTCAAGGTTGAATTCTTCAGCCCCTCAAATAAATGTGCATGTGTAGTGCATGAGGTTAATAAATTGTGTGCAAAAGTTCGAGTTAGAAATCTGGTGAACAAAGCATCGAAACCCTGTTGAAACAAAACAGAAAACTCAAATCATTTTGCTTTCACTGTTCTCCTTTAAGGTGAACATTTTTTTCTATTTTCATTTTTTTGATTTACTGATAGTGAGCAATAAAAAGTAAGATTGATGAAAGGACTTTGATCACAAATTGAAATGACTCCAAATCATTGGAAAGGTATGAATGCATAGAGAATTCTAAATAATGATTTGTAAAATTCAAGCAAAAGGGGATAAAATGAATTCATAAAGACTTGCAGTTAATTCACATCACATTGCACCCTGGGCAACGTATACTCATTCTGCAAAAAAGTCTTTAAACCGGCAGTTGACTTCTGACCTCAAACTATCATGACCCGATTGTATGTCATATTTCACCACTTCCACAGTGCTCACCCCACCTTACCTTTTTCTCTACCTTTGTGTCTGTCTGTCTCTTTTACACATGTGAATCACTCTTCTTCCCTCCCCCCCCCTTCATCGACTTTTGTGACACAGATGTTCCCCTCCTCTGTGAAGCCCGAAGTCCACAAAAAGGCTAATGATAACTACCATAAAGCCCGTCATTTGATGTAAATGGTTCTAGGACGTAGCTCCAGGAAGCGAAGCAGAGGAACATTCGAGCAGGAAACAGTGTTATGACTGCTCCACAGACTCTGCTTCCATTTAATTGACATAATTTGTTGATAGTTTATTCAAGTAATTAGAACGCTTGTACACAATAATAGTTGCCA
>UZAE01000671.1:0-19810 GCA_900617975.1 Rodentolepis nana | reverse complement strand
TATCTAATATTAAGTTGCCTTCATTCCTCCAGATGGACTTACCTCCATGTGGTGCACCCTGGGCAATGTATACTCATACGGCAAAAAAGTCTATTGACTGGCAATTGACTTCTGACTTCAAACTGCCCTCACCCCATTGTATGTCATATTCAACCCCTTCAACAACACTCATCTTGCCTTTTTCTCTACCTTTGTTCCTGTCTGCCTCTTTTACATCTGTGAATCGCTCTTCTGCTCCCCTTCCTCGACTTTCTGCTACTTTGATGACTCTTCCCTCTGTGAAGCCCGAAGTCAACTAAAGGGCTAATGATAGCTATCAAAACGCCTGCCATTTGAAATAAATAAATAAATATCCCAAATCTGTCCTGTTATCGATGTTGCCTCAAATAAATATTTGTTTACTTGAAGTTATCTTTGTCATATTCGGTTTTGACGAAACCGAAATGACAATGTTTGACGCAAGAAGTTTAATAGCATTTAGGCTACACGAGTAAAAGCAATGCGAAATTTAGAATTATTTGTTTTGGGCGAGGAAACAAAAGTTAAAAATTTAATTATTGGAAAGTTCGATATGAACAAGAATTTCGTTGCTCAATTGGGTTTCTGGAAGGATAGAAAATATAAATTCTCGTCTACTTATAAATTTATAGTAGAAGAGTTAAAGGAGGAATGAAAGTTAGTTGCTCTCATGATAAAATATTGCTGTGCTAACTGGGACAGATTTTACTTTATTGGTAAGCCCCATTCAAAATGACTAAGCAGGATAAAATTCTAAAATAACTTACGTTTATAAGTAATATATTCTGAGTGAAATCATATTAAAATAAATTATTACTATTTGTAAATTTAAAAAAAAACTTTTTATTATGGATTCGAAGTATCATTTTCCATTATTTTAAACTCCAAGGTACCCAGGGTTTCTGACGGGATTCAAAGTGAGAACTTATTATGGCGACACAAAGTCAATTTCGTGGCAATTTCCTCCCATGCTAGGTTCTTCTTGTGAAACCATTCACAATGGTAATCTTCAATCAAAAATCGATCATTTTTTATGCAAACAAATGTGACGTCACCTAATTAAGTAAATAAAAGATTTTTCTTAAATGGATCATGAGTTAGACCAGAATTTTGTGGTCATTCCGTGGATACTTATTCTTATTGGTAGTTTATTCATACTCAAAGTATTTAATCTTCGTCAGCCTTGAAAATATCCATATACCTTTGAATTTTAAAGCATAAAATTCATATTTCATTGATAAACGCTCTTCAGCTATAACTTGTTGCATGATAACGAAGACGCACATTGATACAGACCTGCTTTCCTGAAATAACCAAAGTGATTTTCCTCAAGATCAAATATTAACCAACTAAATTCCTATTGTGTGAGTGCTTAAGGAACATGGAGGCAGGAAGTACAGGTCGAGCCTCCGTGAAGTCATGAACGTAATTTTCAAGTCTCCTTTCTCTTCCAACAGTATATTTTTATAAAAACTCTGACAAAATGAATTATCCGTTTCAATTTGATGCGAAAATCACAAAACGCATATTGATTTTACAAATTAATGTTATGCAAATATTCAGAAAGAAGGCGATTTGCCTTGTAATTTGTTATGCATACCAATTCCTGACGAATGATAGAGTTAGTGAGATGGCATCAAGAGACTCTAGTACAAAGGAATTCGTGTTGATACTAATGCACAGTAACTCGAATCATCAATTACTTACTTTAACAACAGAAAGGCCATTAACAGCCAAGGTCATTCAGTTAACAATTCTAATGCTTTCATTGCAATTTAAAGTGGACATTGTACAGTCAACCGAGTCAAATTAAATAATGGAATAAAAGGTTAATATGTATATATTGGGACTCTGATTATCATTGAGACACACAATTCGTTTTCATAAAACTCTTATGAAAATTATTCAGAAAAATACCAAACTTGTCATCAATACGACATTAATACAGAAGACTAATTTAAAATTTTAATTTCTTCTTGAATCATATTTTACAAGCCCATTTAATTTTTACAATGTAACAGTAGAATTTGATATTCAATATTTCCCATCAAACTCAAATGACATTTTGTTAGATTAACTATATAGTAATAATCTTAACAATGGAACGAGTGAGGCCCCTATTGATATCTCCTTATTTCTGACTCTTCCACATTCAAACATAATTCGGTCTTTGGCACTGATCACGAAATATAGTCTCAACGTACCGAAGGTAATAGAAATCAAAAGATTGTGTAATGCAAAGTTTCCACCATATGCGTATTCTTTTTCTTGGGTAAAATGTGATTCATTTTTAGCCATCACCTTTCAGCGAAGCTGTTTCTCTTTGCATTTGAACGTTGGATTGACTTTGAACCGTTCTTAAAATCTTGTTAAGCGTGCAGTGCAAACAAATAGGCCAGTAATTGCGGAAGGTTCTCAGACTTTTTTGAGATGTTATGATAACCTGAGGTAAGATGTAATCAAATTGATCTCTGTTGGATTCAACGCCTAAATAAGGTGCCATTTTGTATTTGAGTTGGAAGGAATCAGGGTTTTCTTTAACCACTTCCTACCTTTTGGCAGGAGAAGGGGCCTTATCACTATCAACGAGTTCCTTTTTCGACCACAGTGGTATAAAGGAGATTTCAAACGGAGATATCCTCATTACGACCATAGCCCTCGGCTCAAGTAGAAGAGAAAAGGATGACATTTCCGGATACTCTCACTTTTGGTAGCCCTGATTGGTAAATACCTGGAGGAGGATTGTAATGATGGTACTCGTTGAGGCACACTTAGTGTCTAGAATACCGAGCCACTTCTACGATTTTAAAATTTTTATCCCAGTATGTAACTGCTCTTGTAATATACGCATAGTAATCGATCTCTTTTCAAAGTTTACTAAAACATACTTGGTCGTCTCCTTTCCACATATGAATAAACTCCTCCTAGCATCAACCTAACAATCTCACTTCTGTTACGTATTCAACCAAATCACAAAATAATTAATTAAATTAATCTTTTCTATTCACTGACAATTGAATCTATCATAAATCTTAAAAAAACCTCAAAAGGCTATAGATTAAAAATGTATTAATTCGAGTACAGCTAAATCTTCCAATGCTTAGCTCTTTCAGGAAACAATTGGCATTGAAATCGATCGATAAATTTATAACTTATGAGGCCGACCTTAAACTTCATTTCCATCAGTCTCTAAACTAATTAATGCGATTAATCGAAAGAATACGTTATTCACAAAAAGTGAATCATTTTCTGGAAAAAATTTAAAGAATAATTGCAACGAAAATATTATATCAATTTTCTTTAAATCGGAAATAAAGGTGAATAGATTCATCATTGCTCGCTTAAATATCCCCTGTGCGGGAATATTCCATTTCTACTTCATGTTCAGCAACAAATTTTAAATAAATAACTTTATATTTATTTATTTATTGAAACTCATAAAAATCAATTTTCCCAAGAAAGATACTACTAGCCTAGGCAATAATGAAATATATATTTATTGGTCAGCAACTGTTTCTCATGCTTTACGAAAACTCGGCCGTCTATCTGGCACTCTACTAACAAATATGTCTCAGTTTATCAAACCCAAACTCCTATTTTGCCATAACGCTCTGTTTGTATCTTGATTCGGAGCATTGTGCATCTTTTTTGGGCAACTGTTTTAAAGACCACCACTACCATGATTCCTTGGCATTCACTCGGCAAGCTACAAATCTTATCATTTTTTGAGGCATTCTCTTGGTAAAGAAAAATGAATTCGTACTCTATTAAGCGTTCAATTCCCTACGTCTTTCTGAATCTTAAAAGTTTCCACGAATATCAACAAAGCATGCCTACTATTTGTATAATAAGCTAATAACATTTAATCGCAGACAGAGTAACTTCTGTGAGAAAGATAACGTTAAGATGTGAATGAAGAAGAAAGATTTTCCATTTTTACGAAAATTGAGATGTGCATTCCTTTAAAAATTTGAAATTTACCGCTCATCATAGTACCAAAACGTTGATTGTGAAACACGGGTCTCAGAACTGCATTCACAAATTCTTGCGGATTCATGTCCCGGCCCTTTTAAATATTGACAAATTTTACCAAAATAATTGACTAAAAAATAAATTAAGTTTTTTGCTGACATTTTATGTTATAATATTTGTTTACACTGTTAATAAGCTTAACAATTTTACTTAGTTCAATTTTTAGTGCTTGAGCATTCAGACTCATTCACAGCGTATTAATCCAGTACTGTCTCAGGCGTCTGTTTTAAATATCTGAAAGAAATCTATCAGCCACCTTATCCTTCTTGAGTTAAACTGATCAGGACAACCAAAATTATTCTCACCCCTCCTCTTACCTCCAAATTCCTCGTCTCATATGGAAGAGCTTTGTATCCAGTTAAACGCATGAAGGTAGCAAGTCTTATTGCAGGTTATCTATTTCAAATTAGCCTGACAACTAAAGTAGTTTTACCAAAGGGAATAACGATACCTTTAATTCAATTTCTGCTTGTTTTGCTATTAGGTAATTAACTGATTAATTAATGTAGCGTTCTGAAGTGCCCTCTCAAAAGTAAATATCCAGCCGTTAACTTCGTCCATTTGGCTGACGGACATTGGCTTATGTTTATCACAAAGCAATTAGTAATTTAATTAATTTTAAGACTGGTATACAATTTGGTCAACGTAAAATTCTTAATTTGTGAAAAAGGGTGTGCGAGAGACTTACTTCCACATGGTGCACCCTGGGCAACGTATACTCATACGATAAAAAAGTCTATAAACCGGCAGTTGACCACTGGCTTCCAACTACCATGACCCGACTGTTTGTCATATTCGTCCCCTTCCACAGTACTCATCTTATCTGTTTTCTGCCTTTGCGTCTATCTGACTCACATCTGTGAATCACTCTTCTGTTCTCCCTTTCGAATTTTTCTCACTAAGTGCTAATAATAACTATCAAAACGTCTGTTAATATATATCAATGAGTAAAAAGAAATTTTAACTATAAATCGATATCTTTTATGTTCAATAAACACTTACAACTTAGATAATGATGCAAACGGAACAAAGATGCATTAGCAATACGATTCTAATGAATTTAACACAAAGAATTCAATGGGAATTTAACACACTGCTTTTGATTAAACAAAGATGTTACCGATTTCAAACAACATCTTTTAGCATTTTAAGTAAAACATGCTCACTATACTAATTTATTTAGGTTAATAAACTAAATTATTTAATTCAATTATTCTATCTTTATAAATAGCTTTCAACGAAAAAGATGATGTAATTAGCTTTATGATTTGTCCATGACATTTAGAATAGGGATTAGTGAAGTTAATTTACTTTTAATTTAATTGCTCTCTAATTGAGTTAGGAATGACAATGGTTTACAGCCTTCAAACAGTAAAAGTGAGTTATGAAAATATTACACAGATATTTCTAACTTCCTCGATTTCCTCTACCTGTTAAGTTTCATTTATTTTCACTAAATAATTGAAATGCTCGGTTTGAGGTCTTCTTAAGTGTAATAAAAAATCCATCTATCGAGATCCTATTTGCATATTTATTCACTAATCAAGGCTATGAGTGTAGACTGTGAACTATCGTTGCCAATAACAACATTCGTGTGAGTGCAGCTTTCAACAATCAGTCTTCAAAGTCTTTCCTTTGTTCAAAAAAAATGTATTCATAGTGTCAAAATTAGATTAAAAAGCAAATATTCAGCTAGTCAAGCTAAGACAAACCAATTATCACACTTCTGTAATACTCCCTTTCTTTCTTGTAATCATATGCTAAATAATTTGAGCAAAATTCAACGAGGCCTGTTCAGGCGAGAAATAAAATTTTCAAAACATTACCCTAAACCAATTTCGCCAAGAAAAAATTATGGTGTACGAGGTCTACGTAAACTAATACTGTGAGAATTTGCAGCGATCTATCAGTTTTCCTGATTATAAGAGGATTGGAATCTATACTCAAAGCAACCATCTTACCCTTTTCCAATTTTCCTATTATAGGCTGTGGCAAAGGTGCTCGCAAGCGAATCAGCAGAAAAAGGATGGTGTACTTTTAATTTAATAGAATGAGAACTTGAAAAACCAGTTCAATGGGTGGAGTCGTAAATTGTCATTTTTATTGACCGATTGACTTGATCTTAGTGGCATGTAACTTGTCCCCCCCCATCGTACCTTGTTTAAATATGAGTGATCAAAAATTACAATTATGGTACAGGCATTACCCCCCCCCCATCCCCCCCCCACACACACACCACGAAAAAAATTGAATAAATAAAAGGGGTGGGTGATAGGCTTACCTCCACGTGGTGCATCCTTGGCAACGTATAATCATACGGCAAAAAGAATCTATTAACCGGCAGTTGAAATCTGAATTCAAACTACCATGACCCCACTGTATGTCATATTCGACCACTTTCACAGTACTCACCTTACCTTTTCTTTGCCCTTGTGTCTGTCTGTCTCTTTTACATCTGTGAATCTCTTTTCTGCTCCCACCTCTCGACTTTTTCTCATTTTGATGTTCCCCCTCTGTGAAGCCCGAAGTCAGCTAAATGGCTAATGATAACTATCAAAGCGTCTACAATTTGAAAAATAAATATTAAATCAAAAAAGTTATTCCAAATTCTCTTCTGTGTTACGTGTGCTCTTGTGGCTTCAAACATATTCATAGCTTAAAGTTTGAAATGAAAATCTTACTGTCATCTTAAGCGTAATTGAAGTGCAAGCTAAAAAACCAACTCTTGAAATAGTCGTTCCTGATTAAACTTGCAATTTTTAGACTGAGGTTAGTTACTTCAAAGACTAGCAACAAGTATAGGTTGTATGCCGTTTTGCTTTTCTATAATAGCATTTACCAAAGACGCTCTCAAAATAAGTTTTAATTAAATTTCATAGTTTTTTAAATTGTTCTGAAAGCATTTGTTTATAGCTTGCTTAAAGTATTGTTGATCCAACTTTGCAAAATATTTGGACAAGACAATACTAATCGACCTTGTAAGGTGCCTCCTCCAGAAACACACACAAAATAGGTTGTTAAGGGGAAAATAAAGTATGCTAATTTTAAAGAATGTTTTATTTCGTTTTTTTATTTAGTAAAAATTTTGCTAAATTGTGTAATTTTATTTTCGAACTAATGAATAACAGAGCACGTCAAGCTATTTTGTTCCGAGGTAACTTATTTTCGTTCACGAATCCCCCCTCTCCCAATTTTTTAAATTCATCGTTTAATATCCTCTCTACGACTACTTTGGTGAATATTTTACGATGTTTTCGATGGAATTTCCTTATAACCTATATCATAAAGTGTCAACACTTTTCCCATTCCTGTTGTACTTTGTTTAAAGCCCTTACATCTTACCCCATAAGCTGATAATTTGCGAACGCATAAGCTATTAATGATAATCTCTGAGTTTGAGGACATTCTAGTATCACTAAAGCAACAAAATTCACACATTGAACACCTTTTCATTTTTCTTTTCCACCGTTGTTTATATCTTCTAAACAAACAAAATTTAGCGAGTTGTTTAAAATTCCTTTTCAATGAGTTCAAAGCCATTTTGAATTCCAATTGTCTTTTATAGAATTTACTGCCTCTTTGCCATATTTCTCGATCTAACCATCTTTTAGTAGGCTAAGTAAACCAGAGGTTCAAAGTTTTATGGCTAAACCGATTCGTCAAAAAATGATGGATGGAGTCAACATTTTTTTGATGCTGAATTGAAGTTTCTTTCCTATTTCTTCATCTACTTGGATCAAAAGTTCAATACTAGCATTTCTTTCCCAAATCACGGATTTCTTCATACCTTGATATAGAAGTGATATCATTGCCCTGACAGCTTTACAAAATACTATAGTTTAAAGTGGAGATTTTGATCGGGGCTTAAAGTAAAATGAAGAACGAAAATTTGATTCAGATTCAACAGAAGAAATGGGAAATGGCACGTTTGAAAGATTTGGTGGTGATACCACTGCAAAATGGAAATTTACAGAGCCCTTATTTGATATAAACTGTTTTGCAAATTGTATCTTGTGCCTTTTCGATATTATTTCTCAGCTTGGATTAGCAACGCCTAGTTCTGAAATCCAAACTTTGGAAACTATTTCCCCATTAATCCTGTGAAGCTGTCTTGAATTCGGAATGGTTTTATTAAACACACGAGGTCAAAATAGAGGACGAGTGGCTTCCTTGCACATATGTGTCCAGCTCGAGAGAGAGGTTTGGCATTGATTGCGACCTGGTTGCTGTGGGATGACTCACAAAATTTAGAAAATTATCCTTTTTCCTTGAGCAATACACTGATCCCAATAAGCTGGAATAAATCTCATATATTGAGATTTTAAGTTTTGTTTTGCATGGGGAGAACTTTGCTTTATTGTGGATTAAAAATCATTTTCATGTTGAATGCTTGTTGATTTAAAAAACCAAAATGAAATCGCAATATTGGTCTGCATGTTTTATTATAATAAAATACTAGCGTATGTACAAGAATAAGTAGAGTGATATTCAACTAGAAAGGAATTCTTTTAGGTGCATTGCGAAGTGGATTCATGCTCAGCGGATGATAGGAAACCCGACCAAATTTATTCCCAATCCAAAACTTTACAAATTTCATCCACTCAAGATGGAAAAGTGAAATAGATGATTTCATAGCAGTTCATTAATTGACCGACTCAGATTGTAACTGAGTAGTACTCCCAAGATTATTAGGGCTTACTCTGCTTTTTCGACCTTCGATAGACAAAAACTAGGCTTAAATTCCAGAAGGTGGAATAATGAACTACTAACCAAGTGAATATTTGTCAACCTTGAAGCAAAATTCAAGTAAAATAGCCACTTTTATTGCCCTTCCATTCATCTTTGTTAAATTTTCACTTACTCGGTTGTATTGTAATTCCCTTAATAAAAATCGATAAGTTTTTCTATATCACTGTGAAATGTAATGGTAAGTTGCTAGACTGAATAAAATCAGCATGCAATCAAAGACCCTTTTTTATAGTTTAATTTGGGTCAAAAAATATTTATAAGTTAAGTTGAACATACAATTAAACAAGGTATAATTTAATTTTTAAATCGCACTTATTTTCCGCATCATCTTTGGAGTCGCATTGACCTACTCCATTTAATTGTCGTATTTCTACTTTATCGCCGCAATCCATGAAGTTTAATGGATTTCATGTTCTTATAACTTGAGGCAAGGATAATAAATACCAATTAATAGTACCTTGTGTCAGAAGTTTGTGCCGGTAGTATTTACAGAAACGAAGTAAAACATTTATTACTTGCAGCACTTCAATTCTATGAACAATTTTATCGTAAAAGAAAAGAAGTTTACATTTTCTTACTATAAGATAACTTGAAAATGTCTCCCTTTCCCATATCTCTTGAAATTTACATAACATTTTTGTAAAACTCATTTAATTATTTCACCTTAGTGCATGTAGCATCGCAGGAGTG
The DNA here is from genome assembly GCA_900617975.1 of Rodentolepis nana. Taxonomy (NCBI): domain Eukaryota; kingdom Metazoa; phylum Platyhelminthes; class Cestoda; order Cyclophyllidea; family Hymenolepididae; genus Rodentolepis; species Rodentolepis nana. The sequence continues at coordinate 10,321 of UZAE01000671.1, read as the reverse complement.
TATTGGTAAATTAACTATAAATGAGGAGATGAAGTTAGATCATTTGAACAAACGTGATTATAATTACACTCGGGGTGTGCAATAAACTTACTTCCACTTGAGCCGTATATGCTCATACGACAAAAAAGTCTATAACGGGCAGTTGACTTCTCACTTCAAACTACCATCACCCCATTGTTTGTCATATTCGATCACACCCTCTGTACTCACCTTAACTTTTTTCTACCTTTGTGTCTACCTTTCTTACATCTGAGAATCGCTCTTTTGTCCCTACCCCTCGACTTTTGGGACCTTGATGCTCCTCAGTTCTGGGAAGACCGAAGTCAACTAAAGGGCTAATGACATAAATACTAACACTTAGTTGGAGATACTAGAGCAGAATTCTTAAATTTTATAATGAAATTAAGATGCTTGAGAAGTTTACTTCATTATTTGCGGCCTAGAGGTAATAAAACACATGACAACCACCAATATTCAAGAAGTAAACGACGTAGAACTTGAAGCTAAAGAAGACTTCGTAAAACTGTTTTAACATTAAGCTCTATCTCAACTTGATCCCGATCACTTCATCTTCTTGATGTGATAAAATGTATTGTTTTATCTTTGCAGTGTGTCGCAAATACACACCTTATTGCTATTTGCTTTTAATTTAGAGCTAAATTAAAAATAGCCCTATGATTCAGCATCTTTTTAAAGAGATTATAGACATGACAATAAAATTTTTATTAAATTATTAAAATTACAAATTAGTCAGCTTTGAAACGTTGGAATTTATATCGTCTATAGTTTTATTTATCTTAGGTACAATTTCTCTGTAAATGTAATTGTTGCAAAAAAATGATGTAACAAGAACAAAGCTCGATTTGTCAAATTGGCCTAAAACAACCTAACATAGTCAAATCGAACGTACTCAGTAAGCCAAAAAGGAAATAAAGTTGACATTTTAAACATCAGGGAAAAATTATATGAGCTGCGTTCTGTAAGTAAAAATCAACAATTTAATCAATTCAGAATTCCAAAATTCCTTGAATTTATCCTTATTGATATTATAGGCACACCCCACCATTAATTACTGTAGCTAAGCAATTTAAGTAATTTAAAGTATGATTTTTTGAATTGCATAATTACAGAAAAGTTGTGAGATATCCATTTCAATTTGGTAGGCCTAATAATGCAAAGCTGCCGCAAAAGGATTTCGGCGTTACTTAGTTCATACATAAACAATTTAAAAATAAATATTTAACTTAACAAATGAAATGGAGCCTTAGCAAAAAAAGGTAGTTTTGTATTTGGTTTATTTGGTCAAACTAGTTAGTTTAAATAGGTTGAAAATCTGTTTATATTCTGGCCAGAGAAGTGACTTAGACGTAAGAATAAATACGTTTGAGTCAATTATTTTAATTTACTAGAGTTAGGTAATAAACTATAATCGAATTGTAAATAGCCATTATAAATAATAATATGATTTTAATATAGCAATCGATTTTAAATAATGAAGTATGAATTTTAAAAATTTGTAATCATAAATTTGTATTAATTGACACCTAATTACAATCAATTGAAATTAATCTATTTGGATGAAAATAATTATATGCGACAATTTAAAAAGACCTATATTAATTTAATAAGAATCTAGGCCAAATAACAGAATGATAGAAATAAAAAATTCTAGTTTTTTCAAGTAATTAATTAGAACGTTTTAAATATAAATGCCACAATAAACTATATAAGATGGGCTTAAAAATATTTAAATAATATTAAATATAATTTATTAAATGTGCAAAGTTGTCGATAAAAATATTATTAGTGAAAGAATTGCAGTCGTTTTTGGAGTTCATTAATTCGTAAATCCTTTAACTCTAATAAATGCTGCATACGTCGAAGTTTGGCGTTAAGTATATCCACTGCCTCTTGAAGTTTGAAACACTCCTGAACTTTTTGGTCATATGATTGTAAAAGATCATTGGAGACGGATTCAGGATACCCATTTGTACTATTTGGTTGTCTCCAGGATGATCCATTAGCTGGCTTTGACCCAGAAGTTGTTTTACTGACAGGCTTTTGGGAAATAGAAATTTTGTTGTAAAGAGAGGGAACACCACGCTCAATATTTCTATTTTCATTCCAAACAGTGGGAAGTCTTTGCAATCTATGAGGAATTGAGGTAGAGGTTATAACTTTTGATACACCATTTTGATTGGATAAAAGGGGCAAAATACGGGTATCATTAACCTCTCCAGAATTTTCATATTCTTGGAATTTTGATCGAAGAAGTAGCAAAAGTTTTTCAATAGTTCTGGGTTGGGCGTTAATTAGTGAATCAACGACATCATCTGTTATTTTAAAAGAAAACTTCGAAAACACTTTCCAGTTTAGCAATTGCCAATTATTTCTTTTGCCTTCAATCTTATTGCAACTTTGAAAGTTATGGAGATCGACGTATTTTGGGAAAAAATATTTGACAACTTCAGCAACTAAAACTCCATCGGAAAAATCTCGGCTAATGTTCTTTTTTGGGCGAGAAAGAGGGATTGAATCTACCCAAGAATATAAATCACGTAAAACCTGCTGATCAATTTCGTTATGCATTGTTGAAGTTAAACTAATTTAACTTCAATATGTGCATCTTGGAGAATGTAAGAAAATTTGATTGCAGCGGTAGCGTCTGTTAAAATCTGCCAACAAGTCTCAAGGTCAACTAGTCGGCAAATCTTATATCACAATGAGTATTTTATTTTAAAATTTACCTGAACTAACTTGTGATTTTAATAATAAATTACATTACCTCCGGTGTTGCTAAAATACTAAACTATTCAATTTTTAGTTTATTTATTTTATAAACCTTACTAAATAGACGTGGATTAAAATTAGGACGTCGCTGAATATGTGAACATCCTTTGGTAGAAGTTTTGATCCATTAGCATAGTCTCTTTTTACACGTTAATTCATCGACGACCGCAGATATATGTTAAAAATATGAAATAAAAAACTAAATATTTTAAATATTTTGGTTGATTTTTTCAAGGCAAATAAATGAAATGTATATTTTCGGACTTAGTATGATTTGTAATAGAATTGCTTCACTAAGCTTCCATGACTACACTCAAAAATCTCTAATAGCATGATTTCCTAGTTAGTTAGAGAGAAGGAAAACGTGTTTCAACTAATATGTAGATTGGTAATTGTGATATCAGCAAACCTGATTATTTATCAAATCTAACATAATTTGAGTGAATATTAATGGCTAACTATCTGAGCAGTGCACTGCATGTACAACCATACACACTAAAACGTTCGGGTGCTGATTTTATCGTGCGAGGATTGCGAACACCACAATGCTTTCCCTCTAGAGCGTTTAATAGAAGAATGCGCTTGATAATTGCATATAATCATCCAGTCGAGTAGGAAAAGTTACTTTCGACCATAACGAATACAAGAAAGTTTATATCGTGCTATACAATTTTTTGGACGCCACTTAGACAGTATCTACGGGCAAGGCTTGGAATGTAAGAGTTGAAGGAATCGCATTTGGCATCAAAAAGGCTAAAGAGAAGGGGTATAAATTATTTTTCACAGTAAGGAGCTAATAGTTGAGAAAGGAAACAATATTCCGTAGGTTTCAGAAGAACCACCAGGAGAAGAAGGAAAAGTGAAAAAATTGTAAGACCTAGACGTTTATTCCACGATTTCTTAAATTGAAATTTGTTGAAATTATTTTGATCACATTTTAATATCAATGACTTCTACAGATGAGCTTACACATGAAAGTAATGTTTATATTGTTTATTAAGTAATGAAAACTTAATTTATCCTTTCAATGTAATGCCAGCCAACTCTGCGTTTTATCACAATGGAAATACTTTACCAGAAAAATTAACTTAGTCATTGGTTATGTCAAATGAAGCGCTCTTTAAGACGATTGTATTTATAAAATAGCTCAGAGCTGAAAACATTGATATTATCATGATCACAACAATAAAAGAATCTCATTACAGAAAATGATGGTTATAAAAATATTATAAAACAGACATCGAGATTTCATTTAGTAAAGTAATTGCAAACAAACATTTGAAACCGTTTACTCGGGCTTTCAAATACCGAATATCACTAACTAGAAATGATATGATACTTATTATTTCATAAGAAGTGCATATGAAAATATGATTTTCCGGTCAAATAAACTTCGAATAAAGGCAAACGTAAATGAATTATTAAATACATATTCTTTTCGCTTTAAAATCACAATATATTGCATTGTATGCAATATTTAAGGTAAAAATGAATTAATGTTTCGCTTTCGACCAACAACGAATCTACAAATATCCACGAGGCCTAAATACAATTATACAAAACAAAATCAAAGCATAAAATAAAATTAACTGTCATTAGCTAGTCTTCAACTGATATGATTTTAAAAATACTCTCCTGAATGTATTATATTATTAAACTAGGTTTATAACCCATTTTCATCGATTCGACGTTCGCGTTTAAGTCGACAAATCACGTTTAATAGGCCGCGCTTTTAGAACGTTCTATTTATTTCTTTTTGTTGTAATTTTAACTAACTGTTTTATTATTGCTTCTTGCTCCTATTCACGATCCTAAAGGGGGAAGCAGCATTGTCACTCTTGTAAAAAGCGAGAATGACTACAAGGCGTTATACGGATCCCGTGTATCTGCAATATATATGGGATTCAGTTGAGATTCCATCAGCTGATCAAATATGCAACTTTGACCACATTCTGCGATATATTCGTTCTGAGAAGGATCCTAAATTTTCAGTGTCAAAACTTCAGGAACAGTTAGGAAATGCGGTGCGAGACAATTGTATTGTTGTAAATGACTCCCATTACCGAAGACCAGATTGGCCCTCTTTGCTAACGAAATCTTCCCATGATTCGTAAGTCTCTCTCTTTATCTAAACTCTGTTTTAGGTACTGTTTCCATTGTCACCTGCCCGGTCCTGTTATTAATTGTTCGACCTGCTTCCGTGTGTACCACGAGGTCTGTTATAAACGCTCATTCGAGATCAATTCATTCTTTGATTTTCCTGATGAAAAATATCGACCATCCAATGCGTCCGCATCTTCTTGCATTACCTGTAGACGTCTCAATGACACTCAATTAAGAAATGAGACTAAACCAAATATTCGCAAAATTTTTGCTATTATTGAGGAAAAAATGCAGGGAAAGGTTTCCTGGCTAAATCTCTGTACTGTTGGGTACGTCGAGGAACTGAATCGAAACAAATATTTCTGCATAAAGCAGATTAATACTAAAATGATTGCTTCCAAGTTGTCGGAAGGTTATCTTACTCGTACTCATCTCTTGGTCGACCTTGACCTTCTCGTTCATAATGTAGCCGTAATTTATGGTACTAAGGCGGAAATGACTATTACCGCACGTAATCTTCGCTCAACCATTCTAAAGGAACTTAAGGAATCTTCATACTGTGCCGATTGTTATGTCCGGTCAAATGGGGGGCGACCCGATCGATTTCAAATTGTTAGGGCTTGTCCTCGACCCCATGATATAGTCTGGTATCAATACGGTAGCTGGGCCTTTCGACCTTGTAAAGTCCTTTACAAAAGTGACGAGAGCTACGAGTTAATCTCCTTTGACAACCGACGTGAACGAATATCGGCTCAGAAAAACAGCGTCTTCCTATTCACTGTCTCTTCTTCTAATTTGGGTATGACGGTCAACTCAGCTCTTAAGCGCGCTCTTCAAGACGCGAGAACGTATGTGGAGAACCAACAGAAACTCACTCCTGGATTTGAGTTTGATGTCTCGTTACTTAACTGTGATGTCGGTCCAAAACCCCTGAAGCAATCTGACGACACTGACGCTTTCCAATTGAAAAAATCCCGGAAATCGACCACTGCCACTTCGAAGACTAGTTCTAAGAGAAGTTCTGCTTCTTCACAATATCCTAAGGGTAACTATTGCCACGAGTCCTGGAAGCAATATTCCTATCGTTTTTTGTCATTATCTTTATTTTCCTTTCAGGCAAGACTGATAACTTCAACGAAAAGGCTCCGGCTGCTTCTGTAGCTGCTCTAGTTACCCCTTCTTTTCGTCCCGTTTCATCACCTGATGAAAACATTAGCTCTAGAACGAGCAGTACAGCTTTTCGCTCGGCTCGGGTTTACTCCTCTGATACTACTAGTGATAGTGAGGAGAATAGCGTGTCCAGCTCTGATTCCGATTCTGATTATCCTCCTGCCAAACGCCCCACCAGCACTACATATCGAGCTACCCCCCCTTCCATGTCCAAAGTTCCCACTTCTCCGGCTGTGCCTTCAACAAAAAAGACTAAATCCCTTACTTTTCCTTCATCTACTACTTTGCCATCCTCTACTCGTGCGTTTTCGGGTAGGGCTACTGTAACAGACAGTGACTCTGCATCCTCCTCTTCTCCCCTTGAGTCTTCTGAATCTCCTCGGTTGAATAAACCCTCTCCTCTTCCTATATGTCGAAAAAGAAGTATAAGTAGTAGTAGCAGTAGTTGCAGTAGCGTTTCTTCCGCTTCTTCTGCTAAGTCGGTCCTCTCTTCCCTCACCCATTCGAAGAAGCTGAAGACAATGTCAAAATTCGCTACCAAATCAGTTAGTATTCCTCCATCTGTTATACTCCTTATTCGTATTTGAATGTCTCTTATCATTGTAGGTGCAACAGGTATCGGGACGCCTTTCGAAGAAGAACCAACGTGTCACTGAAAGTGCTGTTAACGTAAAGGATCTTCTTAAACGAGGTTAGTTTGTAGTGGATGAAAAGAGATCTTAAGTTTGTGATTCTGGGCGAGGGGAAGAAAGGAAGGGCTGTTCATTAGATTATTCTACCAGAAATTGCCCAACCGTTTACGTCCGCGTAGTAAGGTTCAGATTGAGTTTTGGGAAGGGCTATGTCATTTGATACTGAACTGTAGGAGGTAGCGGATGTGGAGTTTTCAAACTGGCTCCACTCTATTCAAGGCAAGCAAAATTCAATTTCTTCTTGGTAGCTTGGAAGTGTTTTCAGTGCAAAAGTTAAGTTTGAATGGATGTGGTCCCGAGATGAGTTTTCTAACGGTGTCCAAGCTTTAAAACTGTTTGTTCATCAAGCGAGTAGGAAGACTGCTACCGGTATCTTAACGTCGGGCATGATTTCGTCGTTTGCATCCAAGCGTAATTCCGTTCCACCCGCCGCTGCCACTACTAACAGCAATAATAATGGCGTGCCTTCGGTATTGTCTGTATCTCCAGCAGCTCTATCTTCCAGTTCCGGGATAGGCTCTACGGTGGACGCCTCTCCTGTCGAAGCGACTTGCACTGGGCACAACTGCGCCAACCATGCTGCTGCCGAGGTTAGTTATTTTTTAAGTAGTAAAGTTGAGCGTATTTAAGAGTTACATTTAGGTTGACCAATTTTCCGTTTTGTAATTTCTAGGATCACATGCGTCAACTAATTGCTGCAAATACCGAAAACGAAAAGCTCAAGAAACAAATTAGGGAGCTACAACGCCAAATGCAAGAAATGGGAGAGCGGCATGCCCGTGAGCTTGAGGAGGCAAAGAAGCACGAGTGGTGTCGGCGTTGCCTAAAGAAGTCTATCTACTACTGTTGTCCTGGGGCCTCCTACTGTTCTACGGACTGTCAGAAGGCGGATTGGACTTCTGGACACAGCTCATTTTGCCGTCGATTGACGGGTTTTTAATCCTTAATTTTAACATTCTCCATTTGCTTCCCTTTTGAGTGTTACTATCTTTTCTCTGTATATACTTTCCTTTTTATGGATCACAAGCCAAAATATTTGAACTCTTGATTTCATAAGGTAACTGTGATCCCCCTCTCCTCTTGTGAACTTTTTAGCTTTAAAGCATTCTTCTATAATTTTCCTGGATTGTATATAGTCTCCCCTCTGTGATAGACCATTTCTTATGATGTTCTTTTAGAGGAGGATAGTTTGAGATGGTCGTGGCTCAAACTGTTCCTTCTCTGTTTATCCGTATTTCTTGGTTTTGTTCGAGCTAATCTATTTTATGATTAAGATAAAAGAAGCATTGGTGCATTCTGTTTTTCTCCTTAGTTAAACCTCTCGTCTCCCCGCTCGTTATGGTTCCATTTAAATGTTGGACGTAGCTTATTTACTGTTGAGGCATTTTTCCAGTGGAGCCATTTTATTACAGTAAGCAATTTCTATGCCATTGTAATTAGATGATTTAAAGTAGGTAAGCAGTAAAGGCCTTGGGGGGTTATGGTGATAGAAATGGGACATTAATCGGTGGCGTGATGTTGGTCAAAGTAACTCTATTCCCATCAGTAGAGCTGCTTTATGAGTTAGACAAAGTCAGAATCGTATTACCGAATAAAAGTGAGAAGATAAAAGGTTGGGTCGGTTAATTAATGTGGGTTTGGTTGACGGATAGGTTGTGGTCAGAGAAAACATGGGACGAGGGTAGCTATAAGTGCATTTCTTCTTACTAAACACGAAAAGGACAATTCGGTCTTTTTCATATAAATAGAGCTTTCGATGCAATTTTTAGTTCGACTCCTCATATTGTAGGTACAAATCAAGCCACTTGCTCAGTTAGGGCATGGATGGAAGTAATGGAAATGGGAGCTTGGTTGCAGTTATTGTGTATAATTGAGCTTGACAGAGCTTCAATAACGGTATATTCACGTAGACAACTTATAGAACTGCCACTACCTGTTATTAGTATCTTTATATGCCTAATATGGAATCAATGACAGCCTACTGACATCGTTTGAAGCAATATGGATATATATAGAAGCATTAGAAGTTAATCGTCTATAATCGCCTCGGCCCTGGGGACTTCCAAAGGACGAGGTAGATTGTAGATAGGTGATTAAAGAAATCGGGATTGTGGGTCCCGCTCACTTTGTCTTTTTTTAATTATTTGCCAGTGGCACTACAAAAGAAGTTTGCTATTTGTCATGTGAATAAAAGGAGCAGCTAGACATGAATGGGGTGAGGGGTATAAAAACGGATCATATGATGAAGTCAGAGTAACAAGAGTCGTACTTGAATTTAAATTGCTGAAGGAAATTGTGGCTTATTTTCCCAAAGGGGAGAGCGAGTATACTTCAATGTAGAATCCCCTCTTGTTTACATTTTATTATAACCTGTGTGATAAGTCTACAGTAATCCAAACTTACTGATTGGTTGCAATTATTCCGTGGTTGGTCATGTCCAATGAATATAGATTTCTATTGCAAGAGAATAGAGTGTTTGGAATTAATCACACTCGAAAACCGTTTGAGATACTTTATACCCGATTGACGATGGTAACCAGAACTTGGGCACAATATGCAACTAGTTTGTTCTGCCACTAACTTCAATCAATTAGATACAAATAAGCAAAATTTGCATATGCTTAGATTAGCTGGGCTATGCAATTATCCCTTACTGAGATTGTCCGACGTTTATCTAAGATGCCTGGATATCACTTTATTAAAATACTAATAAGCCACCAGAACTTGGGCACAATATGCAACTAGTTTGTTCTGCCACTAACTTCAATCAATTAGATACAAATAAGCAAAATTTGCATATGCTTAGATTAGCTGGGCTATGCAATTATCCCTTACTGAGATTGTCCGACGTTTATCTAAGATGCCTGGATATCACTTTATTAAAATACTAATAAGCCACTTATTACGAATACGAATGAGGCGGTATAAGGCAAGGCGTTCAAATCCAAATACAATAGAGGTGGCAGGGGGGGGGAGAGCTTTGTGAAACCTTACTCCCTCTTCATTTTGACACCCTTGACGACCATTAAGCTTCAATCTTTAGTTTTGCATTCTAAAGTCAAATAGATTAAGGTCAAGCAGACTTGAATTTTGAATACCATTTGAAGGCACACACGCGAACGCGTAAAATATAATAGTAGTGGTTGCAAAGCCAATTTCTTTCTTAACGCCTGTCAGGAAAATTTTAATTCCAAAGGACCCAAGAATGCTCGGGTGGTAGACAATACTAACACTTATGATACTAATGCAGGTGTGTGCGATAGACTTACCTCCACGTGGTGGACCTTGGGCAACGTATACTCATACGGCAAAAGTCTATTAATCGGCAGTTGACTTCTGACTTCAAACTACCACGACCCCCCTGGTTGTCATGTTCGACCCCTTCCACAGTAGTCACCTTACCTATTTCTCTACCTTTATGTCTGTCTGTCTCTTTTACATCTGTGAATCGCTCTTCTGTTCCCCACCCCTCGACTTTGTGTTACTTTGATGAACCTTCCCTTTGTGAAGCCCGAAGTCAGCTAAATGGCTAATGATATCTATCAAAACGCCTGACATTTGAAATA
>UZAE01000670.1:0-19814 GCA_900617975.1 Rodentolepis nana | reverse complement strand
TTATTCACATGTGGGACCGCCAAGGTTAAAAATTTATGTCAAATGCCAGGCTATATGATAGGTCACGGTAGCCATTAAGGTGGCTTCGGGCTTCACAGAGGGGAGGAACAGATAGAGTCACAAAAAAGTCGATAAGGGGAACAGAAGAGAGATTCAAAGATGTAAAAGAGACAGACAGACACAAAGGCAGAGAAAATGTAAGATGAGTACTGTGGAAGGGGTCGAATATGACATACAGTAGGGTGATGGTAGTTTGAAGTCAAAGGTCAACTGCTGGTTAATAGACTTTTTTGTGACGATTACTAATAAAGGCGCATTTCGATGATAATTGTGCGAAGTATAAAACCTACTAATAAGACTATTAGTCACCATGTATGAACTTGCTCAATTAGCACCGTGTTCTCAGCTGAGCATTAAATTGTGGAAAGAACAACCACAGAATTAGCGGTGTGGAATCGAGGTACATTCTGGCCTCTTTTCGCGACAACAGCAAAATTTCAGATCCACTTTTCGGTCAGCCATGGAAATAAAAAGGCTCCTTTCGTTGGAGATGGTAGAAATCTAAGTGGAGATGGGTAATTGAGAAGTGAAGATGAGAGAAAGCAACGAAGAAGGCCAAATGAGGAAAACGCTTTCAACTACTCAAACTATGCCAAGTTATAGCTATTCGGCAAGATGAGAAAAGAAACACTTTCATTGGCAATATTTTCGGAAAATGTTTTAGGGCTACTCAAGTGATGCCACCGCTAAGACTCTTCTCTTTAAAATGAACTCAATGGAGATTAAACTGTAATTTCTTTTGAAGAAATCGTGATAAAAGTTTTGTGCAAGCCAATATTGTAATTCAAAATATCACTGACTCACACTTGATAATACTGTAAAAAAAAGCTCAAAAGGTCACTGTAAATTCTGATATATCAAAAAACAAATCACCTTCAAATCATCATTCAGAAACACTAGAATTTCCTGTCTATTTAAATGCATATATAGGGGTTTTGGAGAGGCCAAGTGGAGGAGACAATTGAACCAAAGTGATTACTGGAGGAGGGGTACAAAATTGTGGCTATAAAAATATTTGCTTATGATGGCACTTCACAACACCGCAAGTGGCATCAGTAGCAGTTCAACTTCTGCTTCACGACAATATTGTGCCTCCCCGCCCACAACAGAGATGATGTCTGCTTGTCATTCAAAGCAAATTGTTCAAATATTAAGAGTGCCTATTCATATGGATAAAGTTCTTTTATGGTGTACAAATATGGCCGTCATTTACTTTTCAAGGTGAAAAATACATATATTTAATAAGCTCGAGCACCATACATGACATTAAACATTGACAAAAGATGCTCAATTAAACGGGCCAAAGTTGGGAGCAAATTGAGCCAATGCTAAATGAGCACGAACTCATGTCATGTTGCCAATTAAATAACTACTTCGCCTTACTACCAACGCAGGACCCATATTTTTGGGAAAATAGAGTGATTGTAAACCTTAGCTTATACAAAACAGCAAACTGCACTTTTGTCATCCACTCACCTTCAAAGATAAAGTTCTGGCCATTTGGAACGTGGTAAATGCCAACAAAATGCGAATTATTCACTCCGCATTCCCTTTAATTTCCGTGAAATTCTTCTAGCGATGACCACCATCATTCCACTCTCGTGTTGTGCTCTGAAATTCGAAGCAAATGGAAAAGCTGATGATTAGTCTGACGCTGTGCTACGCCATCCAAATAATGTCAGAGTTTATGGGAAAATTTAATTAAATGGGAGTGATAATCACGCTTTCTCTTGAGAAATGTGCTCATTTTTGATGACTTTGTGACACACGGCTTGGTTCGTCGCAGTTCAGGTCAGTATGACAATTCACCTTACGAGAAATTCAAAATTAAAAAATATAAATTCTAAGTTTGAAATACTTAAATTTTAAAAGAAATATCAGGTTATGCGAGGGAAAGTGATTTATTGCTTCGGCTTAGCCGACTAATCTGTTGATGATTTCTCGGAGAATTAATTAGCACACAATCGTCAAAAAGGTGACGAGTGTAATTTACCTTCAAGCCAATCGGTGGAAATTAAAAATTCCCAATGCAAAACCAAGTGTTAATTGACTTTCTTTCTGTCCAAGATTTTAGGTAATCAATTATGTGTCAAAAGCTCTTGAGTAGTTTCCAACCTGCATATTAAGAATAAAAGAATGTATAAACCATCATTCGTACTAATCAAACGGAAATTAATAGAAATTTTGGAAAAAAACAATAAAAATTCGATTACTTCAATATAGAACTTTGGAAGATAGAGCGGACCCATAATTTAAGAAGTGCTCAGTTCAAATAGTGAAATTATTTGATACTAGAAGAGCTCTAATACCAATACAATGATCAACCTAACCGAATGTCTGTTTCAGTCTCTCTCAGCATTGAGTGACTTTTTCATATTGCTGCCAATGAACTATGGGTCAAATTGTTGACAACAATATGCAGTGCCTTCAACTCAGATGACTTCGCACCAACTCTGGTTTCGCAGCAGGTTTAGATGAACTCAACTTTGCAGGAATTGAAGAAATTTATTTTTGTACAGCAGACCAACTTTTTACTATCCTAACTTGTTCAATCCTAATTCCATTAGCTAAATGAGCGCACCATTTTGCTCAGTTGATCCCGATAGATGTGCCTTCTGACACTGAGATGGGTCATCCAAGATACCTTCATTCTCTTTGTAATTTCACTTTCCCTGCTTTCAATTTATTTTCATACTAAGAAGCACATTTCATATTTATTAGTTCAAAAAATAACGCCTTGCATGCTCTTTGATCAGAACGTTTATTTTATTTATACCAAATGGCAGGCATCTTGATGGTTATCATTAGCCATTTAGTTGACTTCAGGCTTCACCGAGAGGGGAAGGAACATCAAAGTGACAAAAAGTGGAGAGGGACCAGAAGAGTGTTTCAAAGATGTAAAAGAGACAGACACAAAGGTAGAAAAAGGTGAGGAGAGTACTGTAGAAGTAGCCGAATATGACATACGATGGGGTGATGGTAATTTGAAGTGAGAAGTCAAGTGCCGGTTTATAGACTTTTTACCGTATGAGAATACGTTGCTCAGGGTGCACCAATTGGAGGTAAGTCTATCGCGCACCCCTTGATCAGAAAGTAGATACCACTAAATTAATGCAGGTAATGAAGACAGTTATGGGAATTTTAATTACCAATGAAAAGATTTGAGGAAAATAAGTGATAGATTAAAAAATAGCTAGAATCCAAGTAATTTCCTTATAGGTTAATTATACCCCTGTAACAATACAAAAAATCAATAATATACAAATTGGACAAGGGGATTCAGTCCCGTCTGAGAGTAAATAAAGTGGAAAAAAACGATTCGAAAAGTTGACTGTTGGAATTAAAAGAACAGCTTCATTTCCCAATATTGGACGAAAATTTGCACGATTGTTGTTTCAAACGACTCAGTGAAGCTGATATCAACGTTAAGGACGATATTCTGGAATGTGCTACTTCAAATATAGTTGGCATGGTTACAAGATAAACAAGAAATGTATAGGAATGTTGCTTTCTTTCAGCAAAAATATGTGCATGGAAGATAGATTTGCTCTCGAATTCCTGTAATTAGATAATTTAATCCAAAGGTTATTTTAATTCGGTGCACCCATTTGAACCCTTTAAACTCGAGTTGAGATACGAAGTTTGCAGTTAAAGAATATAGAAATTATGCATTTACGTTAGTTTTAATCAATTTTCTACCTAACCTTCTATCGAATGTCAAAATCCATTTCTTGATGCGCTAATAGTTGATCTCCCTATTTATCAGATACGGAAACCCTTTGCATTGCAAAATGTGTTACTTTTGGCGAAACTTCAACAAGCTATACTTGGCATCATGGGCATTCTCAATTCATGTGCCATTTGGCATAAAACGAAACACAATGCCATAAGACAAATTCAAAAAGAGCAAGAATTTATTTGAGAATTGAAAAATTTGATATTTCTGAGAGGGGTGGGTAAAAAGGTCTTGGAACGGTACCGGAACGGAGTTAGGCAGGATTTGGAAGGTTGTTGATGAATGCCATTTCCGAGTCGATCTGCGAGTCGATCAGAAGGCGGAGGGGGTTTCTGCAAGTCACTTTATCTGCTTTAAAGTGGAAATTTTAACACGAAGTGCACTTAACCTAGGCATTATGAGAAGCGCAACTGAAAATAGGAATTTGGCGAGATTTAATCAGTTTGAAAAAAGCTGCTAAATTAAACGAAGGACACTTCAGTGCCCAACGTCTTCCAAAACTGCTTCCACTAAATGAGTTCTGCAGACTTACATTCACATTTTGTAGGAAATGATTTAGAAAGGAGTGACTTTGAAGTCTATTTTAACTTTTATTTCGGGCCACAAAATCCGACTCTTTCTTACAGAGATTGAGCAGCGAAAATTTCTCACTTGAAAGCTGTAGAGTGCAAAGTAAGAATCAATAGGCTACTTTATTCGAGTTTAGAAGAAATTCACCCGACAGTATCCCTGAACATAGAGCATCAGAGAGTTAATCTTTTAAATTGAAAATGTGATATTTTAAAACCTCCAACTTTATATCGGTTTTCATCATGTATAAGTTCAGTAGATTTTACTTTCAAAATTAAAGAAATAAATCACATTTTTTGAATAAAAGAGCAAATAAGTCGAGCGGAAATAAAACAATGGGATAATTATTGAAGCCAAAAGATGAGAAGGATTTCATTGAAATCGGCGCAGTGAAATTCACATTAAGTCCTATTTTGGCGCCCCTTTCGTATGACCTTGTAGCCTTTTCCTTGAAAAATGTCAAAATAAACTTTTGCATCATTGAAAATACAAATTTGAAAGTCAACTAGAATGTGAAGAACATCAAAAAAATGCGAGACAGTTGGAGAGATGGCGAAGTAATTAAGCGGATGAAGGAAGAATTCGAGGAGTTATTGCTGTGTGGAAGGGCGAATAACCAAGGAATTATCGGCTTGAAAAAGTTAGATTTCAAAGAACCAAGGCTGCCTATTTAGGAATTATCACAATACGGAGCCAGAACCTGATTGTGGGAGTCATGGCTCCAGATAAAAGTTAATAGCAGCATTCAGCAGTTCCGATTGGTGGAACATGAAGAGTAGAGTTGTTTAAAGTGCCTTGACAACATCATGATGAATATTCGATGGGATATGAGTGAGAGATTGCGTGGGGGGGGGGGGGGGGGAAGGATGGAGGTGAGAAGGAGACATACGGGAAGGGAAGTGGCAAAAGTGTCGCGCAATTGGGAAAAACAAAATATCGATAATCGAAATTCGTCAAAAGTGCTGTCACTAAGTATTAATAAGAGATGGAAAATTGTGATCGCGGTTAGTTTAAGCAAAGTAAAAACGATTTCGATTACTTTTACATTAATTATTTTGCTATGAACTGGTATATTTATGTAATGGACCATATCAGCGAGCATGCACACCGCAAAATCATTGACGATCCTGTTTCTGGTCACAAACCAGTCATTGTTAGTATTACCATCGGTAGCAAAGGCATGACAACAAAAGTGCCAACTAAGCTATCATGGAACTTCAAAAAGGCTGACTGGCCTAGATTCACAAACTTTTTAGGGAATGAAATACACACAAGTCCTCTCAATTTCAACTAACATCCTGACAAACTTTGCAATGAAATCACGAATATTATGATCAGATGTGCGGAGTGCGCAATAGACTTACCTCCACTTGGTGCACCCTGGGCAACGTATACTTATACGGCAAAAAAGTCTATTGATCGGCAGTTGACTTCTGACTTCAAATTTCTCTGGTCACAGTACTCATCTTACCTTTTTTATGCCATTGTGTCTGTCTGTCAGTCTCTTTTACCTCTGTGAATCATTATTCTGTTTCTCATCTCGAATTTTTGTCACTTTGATGTCCCCTCTCCCCTTCATGAAGCCCCGAAGTCAGCTCCAGGACTAATGATAACTATCAAAACGCCTGCTATTTGATATAAATAAATAAATGATCAAATGTGCAAAGAAAACAATTCTCAGTGGCAAGACTAAACACTACTGAGTGTTTTGGTCTGACCACCTTGAAGAATTGAAAAGAAATTTGGACGCTGTTCACAACACTGCTGATCAGACTGGAAGAACGGAAGACGGACAAGCCTGGAGACGACAATCAGCTGTCCTAAGGCAAGCCATCTTACAAGCTAAACGGACTTCCTTCGACTAGTTCATCTCAAATATCAACTATCAAAGTGATAGCCAACGTACTTTTAAATTCCTGGGTAACCTCCAAAACAACAGGGAAAGACCCAGGAAAGAACAAATACGTTTAAAGAACAAACTGCTTACCACCAACTACCAATAAGTTTTAAAAACAAACAGCTTACCACCGACTCCAAATACGTTTAAAGAACAAACTGCTTACCACCAACTCCGAAATAGCTAACTACTTTGCGAGGTTCTATTCCCACAAGCAAAATTAAAACCCTTTTGTCAGCAAATCTTCAAGAGATAAAAAGATACAAGTAAGACATTTTGGTGAAATAAAGGAAGACACAATAACACCAAATAATGTATTTACGGAACCATTCCGACCTTGCGAAATTAATGCTGCGATAAAACAGCTAAAGTGCAAAATGTCTCCTGGTGAAGACGGTATTCATCTGAAATGTCTCATTAGAATGAGACCAAAAGCCAAGGAAACCATGCTGACACTTTTCAACAAAATCTGGGAGATCGGTCTCGTACCTAACCAATGGAAAGTTGTCATAGTAATACCAGTACTTAAAAAGGGCAAAGACCCTAGCAATTTTGACAACTATAGGCCCATCTCCATCACAAGCGTACTGGGTAAACTTATGGAAAGAATGGTTAGCAAGAGGCTGATCTGGTTTCTTGAGACCAACAATATTCTTAGGAATGAACAAGCTAAGAAGGAGACAATAATTTCGCAAGACATGGACCGGCCGATGCCTTTCCACACAATGAAGGCCTTAATCAGGAAGGAATTCAAGACCTCGAGGTGCAGCGAACTTAAAGCTCGAACAAAGGAGAAACAGTGGACAGTGGCACTCTCCGACATAGCAAACTGGCCAAGAATCGATCACTTTGCTGAATTTTGACTATATACCGAACACGACTGATTGGTGACGCACCTTCTCAGATTAGGAGCATCACTCAACCCACATACCGCCTATGAAACCTACAGGAGGAAATGGGGAAGCCCCACCTGATTCGGGGTCCAGCCCGAAAGACATCGACGGAAACCCAGAGATATTGAGAAGCAAGAAGACAGCTTACGAACTGCTATATATGTACCCCCCCCCCACCCATGGGGAAAGCTGAAGTCAAAGTTTAAAGGCTAATAATAAATATTATAAAGCCTGCCATTTGAAATAATGAATAGTAATATCGATTCCGCATAGCAGTTAATTTAAGTCCCGTTATGCCTTTGTTGATTGTCATTCATCGATCAATCCGCTGTTTGACCAACCATATTCTGAGATAGAGACCTATAACTACCACAGGTTGTAACGTTTTCTTCAGTCAATCAAGTCCAATTCCATGTGCATAAAGATATTTTGAATCATGTCAATAAAAATACTCGACTAGTGGGATGTACCTGTATTGCCCACCTCCCCCTCCCCCCCCTCCCCGGAATTCCTCTCTGTCTCTCCGAGGCTTGGACAATAGCGGCCTTCTTGCTCACAACGCGATAGCTACGTGCTAAGACAATTATTTTCCAAATTTAAAAAAAACGAATGAAAAAGTTATATGGTGAAAATAGGTAAGCAAGTTAAATTAGATCAATGACGAATATTTTATTATCTGATCGACTTCAATTTATAACAGAAAAATTAAATCACCAAGTTCGAAACGAAGCATATTCTTTTACAAAAATGAATTAAAAATATAATTTATGAATTTAAATTCCGATAGGCATATTGAAAACAGTTGAAGACTTCAATATTAACTGTTAAGTTAAAGTTTATTCATTGAAGTTGGGAACGATAATTTGCGAATCGATTTTTCAATTGTTTTATCAACGACTCTTTAATTTCCTGAAATCTCTACTTAATTTCCTGCGTGAATTATCTCGTACCCATTAAGAACCACTCTCCAAATTCATTCACTTTTCATCTTTATTTTTTAAATTGACCCTATGTCAATCCCACACGATTCACTGTCTACTTCCCATCCTGAATCGAAATTCATGCTATCATGTGTATTATACCTGAAGTGATAATTGTTCTCTGCAAAGAAATTAAATTGAATGTGGGAAAGTTTGGCGAGTGAATTGTTGAGGGCGCTGCTGGACTGAATGAATTGAAAGCGGTGCTACCTCGATGGACTTAAATGCCAATAGGGAAGGTACGACAATTCTTTATGGAGGGAATGGAGTGAAGAAATGCACCCAATAGGTTACCATGGGAGGTAAGGACAAAATGGAAGAAGTATTGCATGGGAAATTTTTGAAACTAAGCAGTCATTAAGTTGAATAAGATATTAATTCACCACCGAAAGTGAATAGACATATTACTTTATTGGTCGTTTTAGAGCGACTAAGAAGAAAAAGTGTTTTTCCCGAATTAACAATGGAATATCCGATGTGCTCTAAATTGTGTGCGGATTTGTGTGATATTCTGAGGCTTCCCACCTCCGGTGTAGTTAAAGAGCAGCGAAGTTGCCCTGAAAGCCTCACGAATGACGACGCTCCACTTATTATTATCTCTTCTAAACCCCTATTAAAGGAAACAAACATGCTATCTGCGACGTCATTTCTTTTTTTCAATAAATCTATGGATAAAACATTTCACAGCTTTTACGGCTTTAGACAATATGCTCAACTCTAATTAAGGCGAATCCTTTACAATTTGATTATTGAGCACGCTTCCTGGATTTACTATTGCCACTGAAGCGAGTTTTTTTTAATTAAAATAGTAAATTCAAGAAGGCTGAGTGTCTTGATGAAGCGGAAAGTGCAAAGCAGAAATAAATTAGATCTGATCAAATTAATGACACTGGATAGCGCCAGAATTTCAGAATTCTTCCTTCATTAATTTGATTTACTCTAGAAGGATGGGCCGGACGAAGTGAACGGATTCAACTTTTTTGTGTCCTTGGGGAAATAGAAGATATCATCTGAACTTGAAATGAGTGATAGCGAGTACACATGCTTCAACGCTAAATGATCTGCTCAAGCCACTTTGTCTATATAGAATACACTACTGGTAACTGAAATTGAGATTTAAAAATGTCAAATTTTGACATTCCAATTCACAGTTCAGTAAGTTATTTTCAAAGTGAACATAGAAGGAGCAAATCAGAGTTCTTAAAATCATTTCAAACTCCAAAACGAAAACAAATTCGCCCAGTCGGATGACAATAGTCCGGCAGATTCTGGATTTTTAAATATTTATTGAGAGTGAACATATATTTGCATTTAATACCACACACAACATGCAGTATTAACCGAATCCAATGTTCTGAGTTAGACCTTCTTGAAGTAGTGTATACATTGCCAGATGCTGTGAACACTGAAGTTCAACTTTTGAATTAAATGTTCCTTAAGTCTGGCAGTCTTTCACTACTCGATTGCTTGAAGTTGTACTTAAAGACAGAAAAACATGTCCATTTATAGTTCTTATCAAAGTAAAACAGAGATTTGAATCGGGTTGAATTCAAAATGCCAAGCAACGGAGGTGTTTGCCTGTTGTTCAGACGCCCCCACTTCTTAGCTACTTTGTTGTCATTACAATGAATGCGGACCGATTTTAAGAGGTAACATCAGTTTGATTACGTGAATGTAATTTCACAATATTTACACAGGACCAAAATAGCAAGCCCACGCAATGAGTTGTGTAATGAAGGAAATGTCCTTATCAAATGCCGAAAAGCAGATTTTTTTCTCAATGTCCTTGAAATAGAAACCTATGCCTCCCGTTGCCCAATTCACTTTTTCCATACGAACTTTTATTAATTGGCAGAATCGGACGGAAGACTTGAAGTGCTAAATTTTCAAATGGTTTAAGTCTTGCAATAGACAGGTGGTACGGCAACACTTGTTCAAACCACTGTTCGATCTTCATGCCAACTAGACATTGTTTGGTAACATTCCGCTCGAATTTGAAAAAGACCTAATTGTTGTTATCAAATGGTTGTTTTTACTCTCAACAAGAAAGAACGTAGAAAGAAGTGTGTTTCTCGAAAAGCAATAGTTTGAAATCCAACCGGTGACTGTATTTTTTGATGGTGAATGTAAAAGAATATTTCAAAGACTAATTCACCTGCTTCACGGTATCCGAGTGCAAATTGCTTCAACGATAAATTTCAAACTCTCGACTTCATTTCTCTTTTCGTACACTGTCATAACACCCCCCCCCCCATCTCAAACTCCCATTCTTTCGAATGCTCATCATAATGTTTCCGATTCATTAACTCCTAAAATGTAATGCGCCCACAATTTTGAGGCTTCAAATAGTGAATACTCATCACATTACGTGCTATGCTCGCATGAAGCAAAGGGGAACTCAGCCTTCTTTCTCTCAGAGCCTTCTACTTACTCTACTGCCTCGCTAACACAAAGTAGAAGACACAACAAAATTTCCAAAACATTCTAAATTTTATAGGTTTCTTTTCACTCCGAAAAATGCAAGTAAGAAGGGGGAGTTTCGAAGCTCGACACTGATGATCAAGAACATTTGATCAGAAAAGTGGAAGAAGAGGAACTCTCATTGAAAGCCGTGGGCTGATTACTGCGTGAGACGAAGGAGGTCGGCGTCGTACAGAAAGGAAGAGAAGAATAACTCCTCTTCCTTCAGAAGGAGCTTGAACTCAAATACCTTGTTGATATCGGCCAGAGAAAAATGAGAGTCGTCTATAAAGGAAAAGATTAAAACAAATATGAGAGTAAATGGAAATTACAATGGAAAATTATGAACTAAACTTAGGGAAAGCGGTCGCAAAGAAAAGGTGGAAACTTTGGCTCTTAAAGCAACGTGTAAAGGTTCTTTATACTCAAGACTTACCTCCACGTGGGGCACCCTGGGCAACGTATACTCATATGGCAAAAAATTCTATAAACCGACAGTTGACTTCAAACTACCATGACCACATTGTATGTCATATTTGACTACTTCCACATTACTCTTACATCTTTGAAACACTCTTCTGTCCCCCCCCCCCCATTCAAATTTTCGTCCCTTTGATGTTCCTTCCCCACTGTGAAGCCTGAAGTCAACTAAAGGGCTAATGATAACTATCAAAATGCCTGCCATTTGATAGAAATATTCAAGACTTCAACCCCAAGCGCACACCATCGTGTGCTATCAGAGGTCTTTGCATTCAAAACTGTTTTATGAAATGAGAAATGTAGATGTAATAAAGGCATCTGAAGACGGCAATGGAAGCAATCACAGCAGACCACACAGTGCACATTCAGGTAAGTCTCGAGGATAAATAAGTCAAGAGATTTTGGGCATTTCAAATTGTCAAAATATTTGGCATCGATTGACAGTAAGTTCAGCAATTGATCCACAGAATACAGGGAGCAAAGGCAAGGTATCAAGATGTCTTACTTCCTCCAAGTAGGTGATTCAAATTAAAAAAATCACATCTCATTATTTGCCCACTAAACTCCACTGAGTGCTTGCCTGGGAAGTTAGACGATCGCTTTAACAAAGAGAATCGATCGCATTATTTCGATTGAGTTCTTCCTCCTCCGAGTGGTGACGAATTCTGCATTCATACAATATTCAGCGGGTGATAAGGTTCCCTAGGCCATTAAACCGCGGTAAAATAAATTACGTATACTGATAGCATTTATGATTTGTACTTTTCGACTAAGGAGCATGAAAGAAAGTAGACTACTGCTATTACTTATTAGCAAAAAAAAATTAAACAGAAATTAGATTTTCAAATATATGCGCCTTCCACTTGCGCGACAACATGGAGCCACATAATGAGAGACCCAAAGCCACCAAATAATTATTAATCCGACAAACACTGAGACAGGTGAACCCACTGACTGGGAATTGAATCTATGACCTCTGAAATTGCAGACAAGTAGAGCAATCAAGGCGCCAGTCTCAGATAGCGTTCGATGGCGATAATAGAATTATGTCAAGGGTTATAATAGCATGATATAACGGGCGATGTGAACCTTCAAGAGTCAAGAGACACGCTTGATGGAGTCCGTGTGGCAGGTGACTAAGAGGCAGAGCTGATTGGTCCGAGCAGATTGTGGTGGGCAGGAAACAGCTGACTAGTAGACGACAGGGAGATGACTCGGGAGATGGAGGAGTATTCAAGGATGAAGAAGGTTTGCTCCTTTGACGCGACTGGAGATGCTTCAGACTGTCGGCAAATAGGCTCGTCAGGGCATGGAGTCTAGCCAGGAAGTCTTCACGCTACAATAGGGGGAACATTTTCAGTGGAGCTAGACCAGTTTCCCCAAAGCCAACTCCAAAACTTTTCCACTCGCCTTTATAATGTAGCAAGGAATTCTTAAGACATCGAACGTTGTTAATAATTTTACCTACTAATTTCTCTGGACATGCTTCAGTGGAAATACGAGCTGAAGTATTAGGCATAGGAAAATAATCCACCCAGAAAGACTTTTAAATAATCAGTTAAATAATAATTGCTGCCGGTAACAAATTCAACTGTATTTCCCCAAGAGATCTTAGGAGTGTGCTATTCAAAAGAATAATAAATTGAGGCAATAAAAGGGGCGCCAACTGGCCAAATGAAGAGCGCAATGAGCAAAATGGTATCGGGTATCAGCCGGTGGCTTGTACAAAGGGACTTTCTCAATAATTCCAAAATAATAAAAAAACAAACAAGAAGAGGGCGTTTAAGAGAAAAATAAAACATTTTAGTTGGAGGGAAAGAGAAGCTACTTCGAGAGGGAGAAAAGTGGAGTTCCGCATTGGCTTGTGCAATTGCTGTAATGAAAGAAGAATGCAGAAAGCGAAAAACTGTCCCTCTACCTCTGCAGAGGCATTCGAGAGTCTTTAATTAGTTCAAATTTTGTAAATGGAAGTTACTTTTCATGAGATCAACGCCACAAAACTAATTTTTGCGGCCTTAGGAAATAAATAAAAGTCTATTCTACATAAGATCCAGTAAAAATGAACGACAAGGCAGTTTTTATCAAAATGAATGTGACAGAGACGGTAAGAAAGTCTACAAAGCAAATTAAAATTTGAGTAAAAAAGAAGCGAATTATGACATCGACGAGAAGCCAAATAAGCTTTTGTGTATTTTCCTACAATCAGGTATGCAGTTCATGTAATTAATGCTAGTCTGACTAGGGACTGCTCTAATGTGGCGTACCGATATCTGCATCTCGGACCGACAGGTCTTGCTCTCACGTCAACCTTAGTCCCGTCACAGAGTAAGGTGTTGTCTAGTAGGCAGGTAATATCTACAGGTTATCTTGCGCATCGTCATGGACACGCCAAGATCAGGTTGGAGACTCCTCAGATTAATTGAATCGCATGAATTTGCTGACTGATGGTTAAAAAAAGAGAGAGAAAAGCCAAGGAGCCATCATTTGTGTATGAAAAGAGAGTATGATTGCACAACACGCATAGAGGAGTGCGTTTAAGATCACTCGGGTAAACAAATATAGCCAGGGAGTGAGAGAAAATTCGGAACTTCACATCTGAGGATGTGTGTGTGTGTGTGTGTGTGTTTACGTTGAAATAGAGAGGAGGATAGTTTCGAGAGAGAATAAAACCCCATCTTGGTAGAGATCGCAGACGGAAAAGAAGCCAAATTGCGATAGGAATGCCAGCGGCAGCGGTCCTATTAAATAAACAATGACAAGATAGCACTTTTTGGAATCAGCTACTTGAATTCTGGAACACAGTAAAGACCTGATGACTAACCCCAACCACCCACACACAAAATAAGCTTAGTCAAATGCAGTCTAGTGTTTCAGGTCCTTCTTCAAGCACACAACGTAGCTGCATCAGAATCTTCAAAAGGTTGGGGGGGGGGCACTGATTGTGTGACATAGTTCCATTTGTTCGAAAGAATGCCAAAAAAGGCGGAGAGAGATGGCAGGACTGGCGACAATGTTCAAGGTTGATACGAAGCTCTGGGGACAAAAGGATGAGAAAGTTGGTACTGGTTCAAGGATAAATTGAGCCGATTGTTAATTGTAATTAGTGACGAAATTTAGACGTACACTAATATGTTAAAAAAAGTAGAAAACAAAATGTGGCCAGGAGAGTGGGGGTTATACGAAGCTTACCAAACTCCCGGTAATTTAAGATAAAGAGCATTAAAGCGAAATTGAAAAAAGCATTTGCACAAAAGACGTATTTCGTAGTGGTAATTAAAATTCGCCATGTATGAAAGAATAGGTGTGCAAAAGAAGAAAGTTGCACGTTTTCTTCGTCAAAGGATGTGCACTTGAATGTAATTATTATTCGTATTGCACAAAACCTCCTTTTGTCTTGCGGTATTTGTGGATGAGTCAGCGTCTCCGTCGGCTGCAAAAAACGGTCCTCCTTTGGAAGTTCGAATTTACGTGGTTTGGGGCGCAATTGCTGCCAGCGAATTCGCTAAATTTAGTTCCAACATCTGCAAGAAGAACTTCCTGCCAATGACATGGATTCCAAGGTCTTCCATCATTAGAGCGATTAAGGGGATTTCCACTAAACTGAACTCGGCAAAGTAGGCAAAGCGAGAGGAGGAGGAAGGGCAAGTAAGCAGCCAATGGAAAAGCGAGAGGAGGTCGGGGCTGCTAAGAATTCGATTTGTGACCCCAAGAAACGAGACATGAAAATCGAATTTTTCAGGCCCAAAGCAGAAAGTGGCCCTTCACTTGAATATTTCCCAATCCGAATGCGGCAAATCTTTTTAGAGACTTCTTTTACTAAGCCATCCGCTACCTTTCCCTTCATTGTTTCCCTTTAATTGGCCCTCGCACGATTCCTTCTCACCAGCCATATGCCTTTCCGAGAGTACAACTTGCACCTCAATAGATGCCATGATAAACAAGAGAAAATAAGACGAAATTACTTTTCTGATGCTATTATAATACTAAACAAACGATATCCGCTCACTTTTTTACTTGAAAGTTCTTACTAACTCACTACCAGTAATTGCGTTAATTGAGTGACATCGAAGTTGTACTTTGAAAGCAGAAGTATTGAAATTTCCTTCGCAACTCCTTGCAATCGGCTGGCTGGCTGGCAGGGAGAGAAATAAGGAAAAGATGATGCCTGAACTGATGTCTATTTGCAAATATCGTGACTGCATTTAACAAATTCGAGAAAAAGACTGCGCCCCAACTCCCAAAGGAGAACTTTTTGAAACCGATGGAGACGCCGACTCCCTCGAATGCCCACAAATACTCTAAGACAAACGACCTGTGCACACGCTGGTCTAGTTCCACGTTCTCACATAAATTAGAGCCGAAATAAGGGAGGTCTATTGGGGTCAATTTGCATATCAGACACACCAACGCTCGCGAGGTGAATAAGGCGAGCGAGATGCGAAGCCGACAAATTTCGCCTTTCACTTCAATGCGAGCGGAAGTGGAGAGCACCTACTGACTCCCCCCCCCCCCCCCACCAAAGTCAAATTTTAAAGGAAGTTCGCACGCATTTTTAATCAATCCCACAACAAATTCTGATGATAAATGCCAGCCTCTTAATCCTCGTAAGACCGCAAGATAGGTTTAATAAAGATAACCAACCATAATGAAAAATCTCAAGTTACATAACTGGAATTTGTTAAGAATACCGTCATTAGCATTGCAGGAGTGTACATTTGAAATGAAGGATAATATTGATTGACAATATAAAAGTAAATGTGCGGATTAAATTAAGGGTAATTAGAAATTAATTTTCGCTTCAATAACGATAATTATGTTCCAGAATGGACAATGATTTAGATAAAAAGTAGCCGATAATGAGCCCTATTGGCCTGAAGTTCACCATTTCAGACCCCTCAAAAGCTGTTTATAACCTTCAGAAGTAGATGAATGGAAGATGGAACTGAATGCGTCAAGAAAAGCTGATTAGTGATTGGGAGTGTTTAAAATATTGAAAGGCTTAACTAAGGAAATCGTTATAAATACAACACATTTTTTAAATACATTTAAGACCACCACAAACAACTATGTACACTGCCTTGAATTCATTCAATACAAAACAATAAAAATTGGTGCTAAAATATTAATGTTTAATAAAAGTGGACTAGTTATTCAAAAACATTCACATTATCAGTAAAATAAAATTTAGATTAAAATGCAGAAAATCCGTGGTTGTGGGTGGAAAAGACGCAGTCATAACTGCAGAATTTTGTGCCTGAAAAATCCTTACGATTTATGAAGCCTTCTAAGTAACAGCAAAGATAGCAAAATAGACGGACTTTGAAGAAGCGCTTTGTCTTCCCCACATTCGCATTAAGCTCACGGAAGAGATCACAGTCAAAGTGATCCACTAAAGTGAGTCAGTCAGTCAAATTCTCATTCCTATTTGAATTGCACTCCTCACCTCACCCGCTCACTCACTTAGAGGAGATACTGAAGAATCAAAGTAGTGTGACCAACCACGAAACTAGGTCAACGAGATTAGTAATATCATGAACATAATCACACCCATGAATCATCCCATCTTTAAATAGATTTGAGGAACAGAATATTTAAAGTAATTGTTTCATGAAAATAGTAGCCACCCATTTCTTTCAACGACCCGTCTCCTCCTCCGTTTGGCACATGCTCTGCCTCAATTGCTTGCAAACTGCCGTTGTTTTCAGTAAGGGTCAAACCAAGACCAAAAACGTAATGCAGACGACTAAGTCGTTTAAGCAGTTAATTCAATAGTAACTGAAATACGAAAAGACTTCGAAGATTTACCCTTAATAAACAAGATAACTTTGGTTAGCGAATGTGGACCAGTCGTGTCGTGTGACTCCCTCGAGCTATTAAACATTGTTAGGATAATAGAAGGTCTGCGTTCTTAATAATCGTGGGTCGCAAATAGTCTAACTTCGTGGTATTAGCAAATGGTATTCCGCACTCCACTTGAAGGACGTAGATACTAACAAATGCGGCTAAAGATTTATAAAGGTCATAACTTAGTTTCTTGACTACCTCCGAGCCGATGATCCGATCGAGTTGTTCAATGACGATAAGATTTGGAATTCTATTGAGGAGATGTATTTGAGAGAAGAAGCTAATTAAAGAGTCCTCTGTTGATTTATCACTAAAAGGCAAAACACTACTTAGTATACTTAAGTAGAAATTCTAGAACCTCGATGATGGAAGTGGACTTACTAGAAGCGAATTGAGTCCCAATTAGCGAAATCGAAGGGTGGAGTGGAGTGAATGTGAATTCGCTTGAGATTCACCAACTGGCAAGGTCGAAAATAAGCAACACTAACCCTTGATCGTCTCTCTTCGTCCACTGCAGCTCTATTAGCTGCGTTAAGGAGTATCTCCGATATAATCGTTCGTGTTCTACGAGAAGACGAATGAGAGCTGGAAATGTTGAAAGACTTACTCCGAGGAAGCGTGGCCAGAACAAAGCAGAAGGGAATCGTGGAAAATGGAGCTGATTCTGTCAATGTCAAGCTTCTTTATCACCGAGTCAGGAATCAGAGAGTCCATGGAAACTACCACGAAAGTCACAAAGTCGTTAATACCTTTAACCAGATGCCAAAAGAAACACACAAAATATCGAAAAGCAGAACTGATATCTTTGCCCCACATCATGTAAAAATAATGAAGGAAAAAAACGAAAGTACAACCAGATGTAAATGATTTGAAATTTGGAGATAAGCAACTGCCACACCTTGATAACGTAATTTTTCAAGATGATATTCGGCATTTGCTAGCATCACTACGATCAAGTGATTTTATGTCATCGCTGCAGAAGCAAATGGGTTGGAACTAGATCGTTGAACCTGTGACTCAAAATGGTAGTCAATACTAGGAGGCAACAACAAAGAGATAATGGTAGAAGAAAGGGGTTGATCAGACCACAAGGAGGCTAGCGAATGAGAGACGGAGAGGTGAGAGACGTGGCAAGCTTGTCTGCTCATGGGAGTGGAAATCAGTGGAGGTGCTTGTGTGAATGAGATGGGTCAATTACAAAAGTAAACATGACAGAGAGATGTTTGAGTCATGTTGGCATGATGACTTTTGGAAAAGAAGAGTCATCCATCACCTTCTCATACATCCAAATGTATTTGAAACAGAAATAAGAAGACAGATTTTGAGGTTGTGACTTTCGAGGTAGTAAGTTTCAAGCGCAGATGGAAACAGTATTCCTCCGAAATTGAAAGATAAAGAAGTTAATTTCACAAAAAGCACGCCAAGGAGAGCAATCACAGCTGGTATTAAAATAATAGCAACTCTTTCCAATAAGTACACGGACGATAATTACATGATCACAATTGAATAGGTGCCTCCACTAAAATAGTTGAGCTTAATAGCATTTAAAAATCCGTCTAGGGGAGCACTATTGTCATCAAAACGAGCAGACCAAAATATGCCGAATTTTATACTCAAGACTCACATCATCTCTTGAGCACAGAATGAAAGATACGAACAACTGCATATCAATTGTGATTTTGCAAGAATGAAAAATAATGCGCCTTGAGTTAGCCCAGACCACAGAGCTCACCAAACTTAATTGTTCGCTTACCGGACCCCTGCTATATTCAGACTGCAAACTGCTCAATGCCAAGTAAAATCATTTTGCCTTCTCATCCATTGGGAGGAAAACTAGAAACCCGTCCAAAAGGAAGTGAGCTCCATCGACAAGCATTTACTGTATCCCAAGAAACCAATCAGTGACCTCGAATTTTGGAAATTCAGCTAAAAAGGCAATTGAATCTTCGATTGGTTAGACGGTGATCTTAGTTTCAACGTTCACTCCTTTTCATCATTGACTGGATTTTAAGACAACACTCTTAATTTGCTTATTATAATTTAAATTCACAAAAAACGTATTATAATGTAAGCAATAATGATATTTATTTCCTATGAAGATAGAAGATGAGACTGAAGTGGCCCTTCACACGGACACCATAAGACACAAAATAATTATTCACCAACTCGGCAGGATCCGTATTTTCATTTAATAATAGACAAAACAATCATACAACCCTAAAAGACCGTTCACTTAAAATAGTTCCATCAACAAAAACCAAAACAACGTATAAAAGGCAAAAATATAAATATATAAAATTTATTCTCATAAAAAATAATGGAAGACTGAAAGAATGTACAAGCTAACAGAAAGACAAAGTCTTAAGGAAGAAATAGGAAAGGACGGGGGTAGTTTAAAACAAATGGCTCCCCTCATCGTCATCTTCTTCTGAGGGATGACCGAATACAACGTTAGCAGCATTAGGGTGTTGATAGGGCGAAGCAATGGGGCCGAGGGGAGGAGTATTGCCACGTTGCTGGAAGATGGAGACACTTTCATCGTCAGCCAACAGTTCGCCTCCCGCGGGAACAAAATCATCGTCCTCATCTTCGTCCATCATTATGTCCATAGCACCCCCATAGTCGACGCCACCATGGCGATGAGATGCAATCACAGCCACTCTTTCCTCATCGTCAACGTATTCCTCAACATTCAACTCCTCTTCAATCTCCGCTGCTGCTGTTGCTGTTGCTTCATCTAAAAGAGAAGGAAAGAAAGGAATTCGGCAACGAAACCTCCATTCGATTTGGCTTTATTTACTTATACCTCTCATTTTTGCATAAACCACTAAGCCGTCTTTTTGAAAAAAAGCTCGCACATCAACGAATTCTATGCTTTCATAGCAAAACTCGCC
>UZAE01000669.1:0-19843 GCA_900617975.1 Rodentolepis nana | reverse complement strand
GTTTCAAAGATGTAAAAGAGACAGACACAAAGGTAGAAAGAGGTGAGATGAGTACTGTGAAAGTAGTTGAGTATGACATATAGTGAGGTGATGGTAGTTGAAGTGAGAAGTCAACTACCAGTTAACAGACTTTCTTGCTATATGAGTATACGTTGTCCAGGGTGCACCACGTGGAGGTAAGTCTACCGTACACCCCGTTAAAGGCATAAATAAATGAAGCTCTATTTGTACAGTACGAAGCTATATTAATGTTGAGTTAACTTTGTAATATTAAATAGACTTTATAGAACCTTCTTCTAATAAATATCATTGAAATGAGTACAGTCAAGGTGAAACTTTTCCTCAGATTGGCCTTTTTTGCTACCTAATGAGCCAACTGCGCAAATGCTAAAAAGTTGTCATTGCACTGCTTTAGTTTAATCGCAGTGGAGAGTTTAGTACAGTCAGCAAATTTTATGGTTTTTGAGATTGAGATTTTCCTCTGTGTATGTAAAAAAACTCAGAAATCAGAAAACGCGCGTTTTGTTTTACTTTCATTTTGTGTTCGTTGAAGTTAGCCACTGAAGTTTCTCTAGGTAATTAATGCAAAGTATCTCAACGATTTGTTGGCAATTGCCAAAATATGCTTAGATCGATAATGACATTTCAGTTGATTTGTTTTCATTTGGAATTGAAACTTCCTAAAGCGAATCTCTGCGTTCAGTTAGAAGTGTTGTATTTCTCGATTCGGGCAAGAATTCTCGTCTTTGTTTACTTATTCGATAAATTTCTTGAATTTCTCAATCAAATAAGCACTGTGTCCTTTTAATCCGCATACAATGCTCGTTGGTCTGATTCGAATAGCATCCAATGGTTCATTTGTGTTCATTCACTTTTTTAGCTTTCCGATTAATCAGTTGTCTTTGTTTTAAATATGCACTAGTTCTACCAATATTTATTTTGGTAGACGGTCTGTTTGCCATGTTTCATTGAAGTTCTTCCTTATCCACATGCTGATTGATTGAGTTTCAATATTTTATTACACTAGGGTCTGTTGGAGCTTATGCTTGAAATCGCTCGTGAATAGAGAAATGTAGATTTGCATGTATATTTTTGCAATCATTCATCTCACAAGCCAACTTTAAGCCCTACAAAGGTAGTGGATTTCTTGTCTAGAACTCTGGGACTTTAAAAGATTAATCCTTTTTGCTTTTATGAGGCGAGATCTACAGCATTTCTATTAACTGAAATGCTAATTACCTTAAGTCTTCTACGTTGTGTATTTCAAGTAACTTGGTTCTACTCAACTGAATTTGCCTTTTTAGCATTTAAAAAGATGGACCAACACTGGTAAAGTTGGATTAAAGACTTGATATTTTCTTCTCCGTTGATACATATGGCCAAATAATTTAATTATACAGTTTGTATGACAATGATATCGCTAGGTGCCCACCAAAATGTTAGAGCTACAGTGGAATATGTGAAAATCCACTAATCGATAATTCCGTGGATGAAAGGGAATTATAGAAATTCTATTCGATTTCATCGCAATATGAGTAGTTGGAAATTTTGTAGGGCCATTGATAGTACGATACTTACTGGCAAGGGTAAGGTTAATTCGGAAATTTAAATGAAATTAAGACAACAAATTACTTCGTTAAAAAATGGAAGGAATTATGTCAAATCGATCAGCTCTCCGAAAAGATCCAGATTAGTGCTGCTGCAGTTTTGTAAGAGGAGAATGTGAAGTTAGAGCTTTAATCATTTTGTGATATCCGATATATTCATCGCCTAAATAATTCAATCACTGTTTTCAACCTTGAGAGTGGTTTGTAGGAGTTGATAGCTTGCCTCTTTAACCATATCCAAACAGGTTTTTTATACTTTAGACTTCGGTCTCCTTGATATCACCATCTTGAAGAGCTACTAATGACGTTATTCTCATTTTCCTATTACAGACAAAGGCTGGCTCTGGAACAAGCAGATTTGGAGTTGGCCAAGCAGTTGCAGGAAGAGGAACGTACAGCTTTTCTCAACCAAAGCTCCTCTGCTTCGAAAACCCTTTCAGATGTCTCTCCCGCCGCCACGGTGACTACTCATGTCGCCCATACATCATCACAGACACAGTCATCGCAATCACAACAAACTGCACCCCCCGTTGTTACTGGGGATCAGGATGAGCTGAATTCACCTGCCTCCTCCACGTCATCTCCTCCCTCCTCTTGGGTGAGTTTCTTTTCCCCTTTTCTCAATCAAATAGCTGTAAGCAGCTATAAACTGGAGTTCATCAAGTTAGTATTATCGCCCATAGCAGTTGACTTCTCAACTTATTTTAGCATACTTTCACTTCTTCGGTAGCAACACCCTTGGCGGCCTAAGCTATCAGCAATGTAGTTTCATGCTATAATGCTCTGTGTACTTATTGAAGCTCAATGTAACGATAAATTTGATAGATAAGGCACCTAATGGAGAAGAAGAAGAATGAGTATTGACTCACGTTAATCAGCCTAGAATTCACCTTATGTTCGAATAAGTGGTTAGACCTATAGAATACGAATGTTGTACAAACGTCGCCATTTTGGAAACAATTTGTAGTTGTGTTGATAAAATCTGTCAGTTTAAACCTTATCAGAGCTTCATTTCCATCCCCACTGCGCCTATATGTATCCCCCGCTTTTCCCATTCCAATGTCCCGTTTCTCTCATTTCTTCTTTGTTGTCAAATGGATTCGTTTTTCAACCCAACTTTTTCGTTTCCTTGTCTGGAAAAGTCCATTTTATCCTATTAGTCTTTGGGAATACCTTTACATTTGTCTAACGTGGCCTCTACATTTAGTAGGTATTTACATTGGTGGAGTAAAGTGTAGCTCTACTTTCCATCTTCTTTGCTACATTTATTAAAATTTAAAATACAATTACCTAGAAGTCTTTAATGCAAGTCAGAGATCCCCTAACTCGATTGAGCAGGCCAAAAAGTGACATCGATCTATTAACTGTGCTTTTCTAACATTTTAAATCAATGGACCATTCTTCGTTGGCTTTGAGTCGGGTATTGCAAGTTCCAAATTAATCGGTGAAGAATAAACACTTCCCAATTTGCTTTTAGGTGGGCTAGGTGATCCGTACGACCTCCCATCCGAGCATTCTCACTCATCCCCGAGAAATCGAAGTTGCGGTGTTAGTTCATGCGCTAGTCTATTTATAAAAAATGATCATCAATGTATTTTTATGTGTATATTTGCGTGTTAGCTGTTGCTTATTATTTTGGCAGGCCATTGTTTCGCATTCTGTGTTCAAGTTTTAATATAAAGTAATTGTATTCTTGGGTTCCCTTTTTGTTCCGTTGGCGTTGAGAATTAATATGAAATTGATCCAAATCAGCCTAAATCTGTAGCATGATTTAAGACATTCACCAACTTTAAATATTTATCACCCATTTTCAGGAGAAGTGCCCTGTGGATTATACATGCTAATTCGCATTAGCATATCTTTTGGTGGAAATCAAGTTGTATTGCGAGGAGTAGGGCATTTAAACGATGGCCACCATTACTGTGCCGTTGTTATTTGTTTAAATATATCCGCAACGATTAATTCAGAGGTCAAGGTGCATATAGTGCGCAGTATATCCAATCACGCCTGATAATTTTGTCCGATAAAGCAAATCTCTGCGGAGCCTCCATTTTATCTAAGGTGGGTAGAGGGAATGAGATTGAGTTTCATGCTTTGAGATTTGAGTCGGCTGCTTGAAACTATGACAGTTTTGAATTCCTAAGCTATAAGTCGCTTTTCTCTTCAGTAGAATGGAAAGAATGGGAAATAGGAGGGGGTCAATCTGTGATTTAGGTCAAATCACATCCCCTCATGGGTATTTGAAATCGAGACTCGGACAACGTGGCGTGATTGAGCACACCTTTTTGTTAATTTAATACTTATTCGAATGCGAACTTGTGCTTCAATGCTTTATCAACAAAAAATCAGACAAGCATCCACCTGGTTAATTTGCATCATATACTTTGTAAATATGCAGTTTCTTCATTGAAAATGTGATTTGGACGGATTAACTCCATGAAATTCATTTTTAATTGTCTATAAGTAGTAGCTCTAATGCATTTGTGTGGCCAATCTAATGTTGGACTGGATATACTGTCTAAACAGAGTATTTTAACTTGACTCAGCACCATTTGTATTGTAATTGTTCTATAAAAGTACAAACTGGGCCAAATTAGTGCCTATTCTTGTCATTTTCATAATTAGATTATCAGTTATTGAACAAACTATTGGCAGTAAAAGCATCGCTACGAGTGAAATATAACCGCATCGGTGCATCCACATTATATTTATTCTAGAAACTAGAAACTGTATTGAGCAATGGAAATATTCCAGGTGAACCTTTACTAAGACACACCATGCAGTTAATACCTAGATAGTGAGGCCATTCAGTAGTAGACCATGGGTGGCACAAATGGTTGTGAGCTAATTTTGACGACTCCATCAGTTCAAATGTATTTTTGGTTTTTGAACTCCCCGATGAACTAAAAAAAGTTCAGACGATGGACAGAATTATTGCAGTTTTTGATACCTTTCGCAGTGAAAGCGATAAATCAGTTTGCAACCGTTTTTTTGTGGGTAGAGCCGGATTGGATCTGTTATCGATTCTACTTTGAATAAAACTGGCTATTGAATTTCTTTTAAATTTCGCAGTTACCAAACCCTTTTTGTTGTCCTAATAAGATTGTCAAATTTATTCCAGACACCACGAAATTTATACGATGTTGGAAAGATGGAAATAAGGGCCAAGAAATATGTAGATAATAGAGGCCGAAGAAGCGACCACAACCCTCTACCCCTTCGCTCTAGACTAACACAACAGACAGAAAGTCAAAAAGTCAACCAACTAAAGACGGCATAATGGAGAAAAGACAAGGGAGGACGCAAGAATCGAGTGTCCTCAACTTGTCCAGGTGAATTCTTGATTATCAACGAGTAGAAATGGACAATCAATAATCTCTAACGGTCTAATTGAACGCAAAGGCAAACAGGAGTTATTATCGAGACGAGTTACTCTAATATTGGCTAATATTTTCAAGTAATTTTTGGGAAGCCTTCAATGCCCATATCGCCTAATTTAACTAGTGGTCAAGTTCTTCCCCTAATTATCTGATTGGTCGGTCCAGGGGAGCAAGCCTTTGTCTCTTTCAAAAACTTTGGGTCGATTTCTACCAAATTAAGGGCTTATAGTGCCTTTTATCTCATTATCTTCCTTTGCTTCATAGCAAGAGGCCTCAGACCTAGAGTTGGCAAAACAGCTTCAAGCGGAGGAGGATGCAGCCTACTATGCTGAACAGAAGCAGAAAAAGCCCCAGCAGCCAAGCTCAACCAGAAGCCCACAACTACAACAGTCGTCTCAACAGCCCATGTCCCGTCTTTCGTGTCCTACCAGTCCCTCCTCTCCTTCTGGCAACAGAAGAGACGAGCATCGGCATAACCGAAGTAATGGGCGCCAACGCGATCCTTCGCCCCCATGGGTTGGTTTCCTTTAGTTCTTGTCAAATACATAATTTAAAGCACCGTGACCACTTTTAAAACCGCGAGATTAGTTGAAAGAGAGCAAATATGACTAGAACCATTCGGAAAGCAATCAGAGTAAAGGTCTGTGATTCAAACTAAACGTACGCTTTGTGGTAAACCGCAGCGAGCCATCATCATGGAAATGGTAAATTTTGTCGAGCCTGTCCCTTCTAGCTTAAACGAATTGAATTGGAGAAAAAATGCGAGAGGGGGATATCGTTTTCTTGAATAGCTAAAATGTCTGAAGGAACCGAGAATATTTCGTACACATTTACTTGCTCCGATTCATTTCATGTCCGACTTATGATGCATACTGAATGCAAACAAACAAAAGCTCAATAATGCACCATAGGCGATGAAGCAAGCAAATTAGATGCTTACCATCATGAGTGCTAATAAGTGGATTATCCAAACGTTGGTCCATTCAGTATGACGTTCTAAATGCCCGAGGGACCCTGCTAGTTATTCTTATAACCCTTAGGCTGCATCATTTAACATTAACTAGTTGTTGCTCTCTGGGTCAAAGTCTAATACCATGGCAGAATTTCTTGATCATCACACATTACTTTTCTTATCATATCGATGCCCATTGGAGTGAGCTTTTTAGATACGTTGGCAGCAATTAGGCAAATACTCCAACCGTCGATGTCAAACTGTTATGAAGACCTGGCTTGATCGAAAAGATAAAACACTCACGTTTTTGCACTTCGGACTGTTTCTTAACCTAGCAACTTTGTAAATTTCCATAACGCTGCAGGTTTACAACCAACTTAATTAGATTTACTGCTCTATCTTCCAGTCACGCGATTTATTGATGTGATAGGCTGCTTTGTAGGTACCCGTCGTGCCTCTCAGACCAGAAAATCGATTATCATACGCTTAAATTATCACATTGGACAGAAAGTACTTCAAACCTAACACTTTGAGCACAAAATCATTCGATTTTTTAAGCATTTTAGATAAACCTGGTTGCTAACATTTTTTAGAAGTGTACAATATCCTAGTCACCGATTGCCATCTGCTCAAATTAACTCATTCGGGAAACAACGCTTTCAGTGCCTCTTCCACAACTGACCCTCTCCATTGTTATCATTACTTAACCCTACTAACTCACAGACTTCTTTGTGAATCTCTACTAAAATTACCTTGTGCTTTAAGCATTCTTGCCTTTTTTGAAAAAAAACGAGTATCTTATTGAGAAACAAAGTGTTTGATATTAATACTCAGGAATTTCAATTCGACCGCGTAAACCGCCATTGAATCTTCTTCCACGGCCAAAGCGCTGAGACTGATTTGAATAGCCTAGACAATGTTGAAAGTAGAAAAGAGCTCATGGTAAGAGTCATTTACACTTCCGTTACAATAAGGGATGAAAGGAGCAAGCCAATACTGCAAAACACTTCAGGCAGGAAAACGGTAGCACGTGATAAAATATAAATGAATAAGTGATGATTATTCAAATTGTATTACAGCAGTATACCAAGGCCACTAATGATTACGAGCATTCATGTTCGTGGAATCGACGGCATCATAAATGAAAAATATGATTGGGTACGAGCTTGCAATTATGCTAATTGCATTTGCCAACCAATTTAATATGCAGAAAGAATGTCATAGGCATCAATAGCGTACAATGGTATGGTTGCGATGGGTCGTGTTTCTGTTAATCTCTTTCATAAGGGCTATAGTCTCCCTCGAACCATTAGGTTTCAAGAATGTTACACTCGCAGAAACTGAAGAGAATGTAATCTTTGAATGGTTCCAAGAAGATGTCATGAATAAGTCCCATGCAATGAGGTTCTGTGACAACCTCAAATCGACTATTCCAAATATCAGGGAACTTCAATATTTCTATAAGAGCCTCAATCTCGAAGCAAACTCGATATTCTATTTGCAAGATGTATTGGAAACCACAACCGACTCCCCTAGAGATGATATTGGAGAGAGGCTGTGCATAACGATTAAAAATAGTCCTGGAAACCCAGTAAGTTAATTTCATGAATTAACCTCCGTTCTAGCTACAAATAGGGGAAACAAACGCCATAAGCAGTTGCTCAACCAAAGCCAACTCTATCGTTTGCAGGAGAATAAATTCATCAATAGTCTCGACGCTTTATTCACAATGCCTAAAAACTTACTCTGACGAAAACACAGAAAATATTATAAAATTAGAGAGAATCCCATTCTTCTACATTTTTGGGACAATGTGTTTTGCACTACTTATAGCCAATTGTTTGTGGATAGTTTTCTGCTACAAATATTGTTCTCTAAAACGAAAACAAAGTAACAAAAGGGCTAAAACCGCATCCTTGTTTACTGGAAATGGACTGAAACCCATCAGCTTCAATGCGGAAAGAAACAATCTTGGAAAATATGATCTACTTCCAGATGTTCCCCTACAACGTGAAAGCTATAGGAAGTCACAAAAATCACAAAAGGAATTGAAATTGGCAACAAAAGAAGAGAGCGCTGAATCGCTATCTGCGACATTAGGACTCAATCCCAAAAATACTGACAATGGCACGGGGTTTTTATAAAAAATATTAAAAATAAAACTTGATTTGATTTTCGACATTCAATACATATTATAGACACATTTATGAGTTCTATATCCAAAGTACTTAATAAGCTATTAATGTTAATAAGACTAAGAACACTTATTTTAAACCTATAACTATCGAGACCAGTTACTAAACAAACATATATGCTAACTATAAATGCATTTTAAGTCCCACAAAAGCCCACAATGGACTCACGTAGGACTGAAGAAACCGCACTCTGAAGAATGAATGAATATCCACTCGCAGAACTAACGGCTTGCTTGCTTTCCTCTGTGAACACAATCGCACTTTTTTCTACCAACGCACACACGCCTACTGATATAGAAAGGCGTTCGCGATAGGTATTTGAAGTTCTTCATCATCCACAAACTGGTCTCAATCTCCACATTTTAGAGTAGAATACTGCAGCAACACCTACAAAGAATAAACGAAACTACCTTAACACGCGGTTGCTGCTTAAAAATTTATTCCCTGATTACTAAGTTCTAAGAGTAGGCTATTTGATGTAAAATTACCTCGATGTTAAGATTTATTAGTAAAATTTAAACAAGAAATATATTAATAGCTCGGGTATTGTTGATTTTCGGGGGGTGGAGGTGGCCAAGCACTCGGGGCCCAAGTGCCTGGTGGTGGCACCTGAGGATAACTAGGTGGTGCCTGATTCATATAGTGCACATAACCAGCAGGCAGTGCTGCAGGAGCTGCCTGCTGTTGTATATAAGACGGCAAGGTAGATGATTGTTTCTTTTCGCAATGTGGTGGAAGTGGTGGTGGTGGGTGGGATTGGTATGATTGAGGTGGCGGAGGCGGTGGCTGGTTGTAATTTACAGCAATTCCAGGGGGGCCAGAATATGAGTTTGGCCAAGTCATTCTCACTGGTGGTTGGGCAGTGGTACCAGCAGAAGCAGTTTTTGATTCAGACTGCTTATAAGAGGAGCTGTGCCAACCATCATAAGTAATATCTGCTGGAGTTTTCGAGACATTTGAATCCCAATCAGTTTTGCTATATTTTAAGGACTGTTGATATGTGCCGGGATTACTAATTTCATCAATGGAAGAATGCGAATAATCGCGTTTCTCTCCTACCTTAGGTTGATGTGAGTGGGAAGGTTTGGTGTAGCGGCTCTCACGCTCAGCCGACTTATCCATGCCATCATACGAATTATGGCTCCCTGTAGTATAATGTATACTGGCAGAACCACGGGCTTTATAATTACTTGTCCCACGTCCATAATTGCTACTTCTTGAAGCATAGCGGCTATTCGTTCGATCTGTAGGAAATGTATTAGCAAATTATCGGGACAGGAAAAATGACGATTATAGCTAAACAAAGCGAGGTCCATCAAGTGACTTTTGTGATGGAACATGACAAAACACTAATTATCCCCGGAGCACAATTCACACAAAAACACAAAGCAGCACTCAGCAATATGTAACGTACCATTGCGTGCTCCACGGAAACGGTTAGCGCCACCGGTCATACGAAGTAAGTCCGGATTGACCTGCTGATTCGCCTCTTCAAGAATATTCACAAGATCTACAGCCTGTTTGGAATTTTTGTGTGTGAAGAAAGTGTATGCCGTTCCTTTCTTGTTGCTTCTCGCGGTACGCCCAATCCGGTGTATGTAGTCCTCAGTTTGATTCGGGAAGTCATAATTTATAACAAACTCGATGTCATCGATGTCTAAAACAAATAGCCGAGTAGTCAAATTTAAACAAAAATCCCATTAAAGTAAAATATTATGATAAATACCTAAGCCACGCGATGCGACGTCAGTAGCAACTAGAACTGATATATGACTGCGTTTGAAGTCATTAAGAGTAGCATCTCGCTGACTTTGTATTTTATCACCATGCATTGCAGCCGCGCGGATACCGTGTCGTTTTAAGAAATAAGCCAATTGATCAGATTTCTTTTTTGTCTCAACGAAAACCAAAGATCGAAGACCATTGAATGATCTTATGAGATTAATGAGTTTTTGTTCTTTGTCGTATTCCTCAACAACCTCGACGATTTGAGTTATATTTGGATTAGCATGAAGTGAAGTTGATCCGATATTTACTTGGATATAGTCTTTCAAAAAGCATCTCGCAAGCGATTGAACTTCTTTAGGCCATGTTGCAGACCACATGACCGTTTGACGATCTGGACGAGTCTGTTCTACAATCTTGCGAATCTGAGGTTCAAAACCCATATCAAGCATCCTATCTGCTTCATCTAATACCAAATACGTGCATCTCCTCAAATTGGTTCTATACAAAAAAGTTATACATATACAAAAACCTACGTTTTAGTTTTGAGAAAATCGATTAAACGCCCCGGTGTGGCTACACAAACCTCAGCACCTCTTTGAAGATCCCGAGCCTGTGGACCTTTGGGTGCGCCTCCATAAAGGCAAACAGTTCTTAATCTCGCAGCAGAACAAAGCATTTCAGCAACCTGAATGACTTGCTGCGCTAGTTCTCTGGTGGGAACTAAAATCAAGCAAATTGGGCCTTCACCTCGTAATAGCCGAGGCTGTGCTTCAATATGAGGCAGAGCTGGGATAAGATAGCACGCCGTTTTTCCAGAACCTGTTTGCGCAATGCCAACTACGTTTTTGCCACTAAGCACCATCGGTAAACCTTGCGATTGAATAGGTGTTGGAGTTTTCCAACCAGCTCTCATGAAAGCATCAATCATGTATTGTGGCAGGTTGATTTCACTGAAAAAAAACACAGGCCTTGGAACTTCATGACCACTCAAAGTCATGCGATTCTTGATTCGAAAGTCATCAATTTCTGCTTGTGAACGACAAGCCACGGAGGGGTGTTCAACGTAGAATACTTTGCGAATCTTCGGAAGGTCAGCCAAATCCCACCGAGGGGGCTTTAAGTCTTCCAAACTGGATTCACGTTCGCGTCTTTTAGGCGGACCATTCCTTCTAGAAAAACGACCGATGAAGAAAATGGAATAATTACCTTCGAATTGGTGAACGATCACGGTACGACATTACCAGGCTGTTTTGTTGCAATAGAAAGCGTTACGGCTTTAAACAAAGTTTCTGTCATGATGGGTTTCATTTAATTTCCAGTGTGCCACTCACGCGAACAAGCTATTGTGAGAGTATGTTTATTTATTGAAGGAAATGTGTATAAAAATGTTAGGATCGTAGTGTTTGATAGTCTTGCTCATCTTATCTTGTTTTAGGATCACTAAAAATTATAAAACGGTTCCATTTTAAGTATGTTGATAAACGCTGTTCACTCACTGATTATATTATCAAAATTGTAGGTTTTACCACAAACACTACTGAGCAGTAGAATTTTAACAATTATGGTACTTTAACTTCCAATTTACTTAAATGACAGCTTTTAGAGTAAGGGCCTTTCATACGTAACAAGTTACAGGAAAAACATAAGCCTAAGGGGCAGAATTGAATAAGCAAGAAAGAATATCATGTTAAATTGCTTAAAATTGGTATTAGATAATAAAACATTCATTTATTCGTTTTCACTTTGGCTCGGTGATTTTAAGTAACAAAGAAAGAGTCTGATTTGTGCCAGTATTTAGGAAAATACCTTGTTCGCACTCAAAATTTGGTCTTCTGTTTGTAAAATCTTGCAAAAATAAATCAAAATAAAATATTTTCGCAAGATATTTGAGGAAATTTGATGCACATTTTACTTAATGAATGCATGTTTCGACATGAAGCGCATTGTTGCACAATTAAGTATGATTTATCAACAGTGGTCTCTATGAAAAAGTAACCTAGTGAAAATAGGCTTCTGAATTAAAATCATAGCATTGATATAGACGAAGAAGTCTTATCATGAGTAAGTTGTTTATCCTCCTTATGATCTCAGAAAATATGGTTAGTAATCGATTACATCTAACATAATTTTAATCAACATTAATATCCAAATGAATGCGAAGCCCTAAGCATGCACCACAGCACCCTCCAGAATGTTCGAGTGAGCGGTTTAATAGGACTATGAATGATTAATCCACAGAAATCTCTGTTGGGCGATAATTTAAATTACAATTAATACCTGATATATAACCTCCATAGAGAGTAGATGCCAAACAATCCTCATCCACCATAACAAGATCTTGATTACAGCATTCATAGGCTTTCGAGCCGTATTTGAGTTTCGCCCGGTTCACAAATAATTCCAGGTAGTTATGCTAAAAATAAATGGACCCATTATATTGAATTTTTAAAGTCATTTTGAGTGCTTATATTTTAAAAAAGTCCCCTAAATCGATTTTTTGTTTAATGTCACAAATTACGAAGCTTCTGAAGAATTAGTGTAGATGTAAAATTTCCTGGACGGTCAGAGAGAAGGTGCTGAAATAAAAAATAAATACCTAAGCAATCACATAAAACATAATCAATACGATGATTTCAAATCAGGGACACACTCTAATCTTAAAGAGCAAACTAATTAATATAATTAGTATATGAAATTGCGAGTACTTAAATGTAAAAATTGACTATCCAAAAGAGAAGGAAATGTTTATGAACTAGTATACATGGCACAAGATATACATATAATTGATTTATATTTTTACAAGATTTATAAATTTTGAATTCCCAAAAAAATCATAGAGTTGGTCAACTTAAAAACTCTGGTTAATTCACAAAGGTTACGACGGCATATTTAATAAAATTGAGATGAAATAATCGGTTGTTTACCAATGGTTACACAATGTCACATTTTTTAAATATATATCAAAACGCATGCCTATTCTTCTAGAATGCTTTCAAGTAATTACTGATGCCCTGAAAATTAAATCGAATGCAATAAACTTGACTGTCTGAACTAACTACCAACAATTTAATAAATTAATAGCAATGTTCATGTTTTATAATTTGTGGTAATTGTGAATATTAATAAAACTTCAATTTAATTGGTCCATAAAACGAAGGGTTGCTTTAGCCAGAATTTCAATTTCTGTCACTACAGGCCTTTGCAGTTATTCCGTCCTCATGGCAAAGCGGGGTGCTGACAAACCGCTAGATTATGACAACTGGGATGCTCCTGATGAGCCAACAGCTCAATCGGACTTCGAACAAGCTGACGAAGAAACTTTAAAAAAGCGAAAAATGATATTTGTTAGCAAAAAGTTACAGTCATCGACACAATCCAAACGTGGAATTTTTAAAAGCCTAGATGTTTTCGCCACTCCACAGACAAACTCCATGTCGGTGTCCACTAGTTCTGTCCAAAAGGAAGAGCTCACCGGGCCTACCTTCTTGTCAAAATTGGCCATTCTAAACAAAGAGGTTTCTTCATGGATATCGAAACATGTCACCGAAGATCCTCATTGTATTTTAACGCCTGTATTCAGTGATTATGAGAAACATCTTGCCTCAATTAGATGCGAAAAAACTGACGAAGAGACTGAAATATCAGATGTTCCATCTACGGCTACGATTGCAAAAACGTCCGTGCAAAATAATCCTTTTCCTCACACAACATCTAACTCTTCAACGTCTTTAGCGTCAAATGGATTTAGCTTCAACTTCAAACAAGCAACGACATCCTCGGATTCATCTGCGTCGGCTAAACCTCCAATTTTTTCATTTGGTGTGCCACCTGCATCAACTTTTTCAAATACCTCGTCTTTTCCCTCGGCTAATCCCCCGTTATTTTCCTTCAAATCCGACTTAACTAAATCGTCTAGTGGAAATTTAACTTCTGCGCCGTTTGCATTCGGATCTGCATCTACTTCTACTACAGAACAGATAGCAAATGAGGAGGAAGAATACGTCCCTCCAAAACCAGAAGTCAAGGAGATTAAGGAAGAGGGTTCGGTATATACAGTTAGGTAGTTGATTTTTTTATTACATATGTGTATTTACTAAATATTCACGTTGAAATCGTTTTGTGCAGATGCAAACTCTTCTATAAAAAGGCCGACCAGTGGACTGAGAGAGGATTAGGAAATCTTCATATTATCCCCTCGGGAAATGAAAAATTTCAACTTCTTGTTCGCGCTGATACCAATTTAGGTGAGTTTTATTTATATTTAAGGAGTTCTTAAAATCTCAGTTATGATTAAAATTCAGCACTTGGCAATTCCGTTAAACCTGGCGTAAATATGGTATGATCTTTTAAAAATGTTTTAAGTTAATTGTCTGATAAAACTCCTTATATTCTATTGTTATGGGTGCTGAAATTTTGATTTATTACGGAGTAGCTTGTTTTTTACTTAAAAGTCAACTGTTGTTAATGAAGATAACGAACGTCTATCTATTCGCTTTCCTTACCATTTTTATCGATAATGTTCACGCCTTAGATGTTAAGGTCTAGTCCTTTTGGTATTCTTCCAATAATTGAAAACTGTACTCTTTAATATTATCAAGTGGAGATTAGTTTATCGATTAAAAGTGTTTCATTTAACAAAACAGGA
Source organism: Rodentolepis nana (assembly GCA_900617975.1). Classification (NCBI taxonomy): domain Eukaryota; kingdom Metazoa; phylum Platyhelminthes; class Cestoda; order Cyclophyllidea; family Hymenolepididae; genus Rodentolepis; species Rodentolepis nana. Next base: position 5,336 of record UZAE01000669.1, on the reverse strand, counting down.
TGTCTTCCCTTTAGAATAGCCTATCTATCTGCGAATTGTTGCCTTTTATCTATCTGATCTGCGCAACTCGACTTTGTACACTGTATGCTTTGTCTTCTATCTGTAATGACATCTATCCTCGTTGTCATTCGGATCATTGGTAAGAATGAGTATCAGAAGATTATAACATAAGATTTTTATCAGGGCAGTAATTATGTTGGCAAACTAAGCGTGCTTTTCAGTGGCTTGTTTGAATGCTATATAACCGTTTAAGCGATCATTTTCGGTCCTTTTTATTATAGGAAACATTCTCTTGAACATTATGATAAACAAGGACATCCCAATGCACTTACAGAAGAACAACGTTGTGTTTGCTTGTGTTCCATCACCACCGTTGCCAGTTGGTGCCGTGAAAGGGGATGACGGTGATAATTCTCTGGTCCCCATGCTAATTCGAGTGAAAACGCCAGAGGCTGCTGCTGCTCTGTTAACGGAAATCGATAAACACCGAGGCATGAGCTCTTCCACTGTTGAGTCATCTTAAAGGCTAACATACGCCCACCGTGTATATTGTCTGCACACTTTTCTTGTTTTTGAATTGTAATTGCTAATGATATGTCTCAATACTATTGCCTATTTTTCTGGGGAAAATTTTGCCCTGTTTGTTGTCCGTGGTTGTGAAGTTTCACTAATCTCGTCAGACAATTACTTCATGAGATTGACCGAAGTAGACTGAATTTCTCCTCACAAGATTAGTGATTTTTCCAAATAAATGGTCTTAACATCAAGTGTTCATTAAGATCACTGCTGTTACGACTTGACAGTTTTGCCTTCATCGTCCCACGATCAGGAAAGCGTATGCGTCGTAACTTCGATAGAATGCTACAACTGGATCAAAATAGCAAGGTTTTTTGAGTAAGTAGGTAACGATAATTATTCGTGAATATTCAATACTAAATGTATTATTACTAGATTTTGGTATTGCATTTCACAAAGTTGGGTAAAAGGGGGAATTTTAACCGGACAGTCTATACTACGAAAACCAACTCTGACCTTCGTTAGAAATTGCCTGCCACAGATTTATAATATAGGCTGAAAGTAAGTAGCTTCTTATGAGTATCTCTACACGTGGAGATGCATAAGAACGTAAAAATAATTGCTGCGCCATAAATTGCAGAAATTAGGCATTTGTGCTTAAAGGTAGTGTGGGCCATTACAGAAATACAAAAACCTGCATTAACTGCCATGCAAAACTTGACTACCGTTCTATAGTGAAGTGGTTTAAAAGCCAAAAATGAAAGTGTTTGGAAAAGCAAGTATGTAGTTAAAAGTGAGAGGAAAAAGCATGGGTTGAATGGGTCAGATGAATGGCTGCTGCAGCTTTTCCAATACGTCTCTTGAAGAGATATTGTTTGAAACATTAGACCTACGTGAATAACACCCTCAAAGTCGAAAACATATTCCCTATAGGTCTCTTCAAAAATTTAAGGAAATATTATTTATTGCTGCTAGTTTAGGTATATATGATTATTGGGTAATTATTTCTTCTTTGTGTATTTGCCTTATCAAAAAGACTGTTTACTAAGTTAGCTCTAATGGTTTAAACAAAGTGAATAATTTAGTATCTTCAAGTCGTTAAGCTTAATTTAACTCAGAAGTGTAACAAAACGTGTCATATATACGTGTTTGACCATGACAAAAGTTCATTTAACGGCACACTCGACAAACGCGTTTTCGATATTTGGCTCAGTGCATCACGCTTGCAAATGGAATTTATTGCATGCTTTTATAGGGCTTGAATACAGCATCACAATTGTAGAGAAAAAAGAATGGAATTGAAATAGAGAATAGGAATAAAGTTTAATATTTTGATAAAATGCTTTCAAATTAAACAAGCTTTAAGTACACAAGAGTCGTGCTAACTAGATAATTTACTTTTTGATTGTATTACATCGACAAATTTTACTTGGGAAACTAATGGATTGATCGATAAATTTAATAGTTTCACGCTTTACAGCAGCAGGTGAGTGAATAAAGCAGATTCATATATGACAAGGCGTTTCTTTGAGATAACCAAAATAGTAGCCTTTGCGAAGTTCAATTTATTGTTATTATGATGATATCAACCGATGATGAAAACTGAACTGCTCAGAAGATTATGAACCGAATTTTTTAGTTACACACGAAATATGTTCGAATTTAATCTCCTTTAATGCGTTTTTCCCCTTGACAACATACGATAATGGGAACATTCTGATAACCGTTGGCTTTGTAAAAAATTGTCCCGTTTCATAGGCAAAAGATAGAAACTTAAATATTATTTTTGATACATATGTGCATGTGTGTTTATGTGTATATTTGTGCCTTTGTATGTGTGACATTATCACACTTTCGTCTTCAAGTTACTTGATGAATTTACATCTAAAATGCTATAGCTCATTTATAGATGAAGATGCGCTATTTTCTAATCATAATTGTTGCATTTTTCTCATTTATTTTCTTTATTAAGTTTGGCTCTATCTTTCATTTCCATAAACAGATTTGTGGTGATGCTTGCCAGAATCTGGATATTATCAAATATTAAATGGTGATAAAATTAGATGTATTGGGCCAACAAGTAAAAAACGTAAATAATCTAAGCAATCCCACATTCTGAAGCTTACCTTGGTTGTACGTAGCGTACAACGCTGATGCTAGGAATCACACGTGCACTAGAACACCTGGATAACGCGGTCGTTCTACTGACTGTATGGCGATCAAGTTCGCTGCGTGTAGAAGTCTCCAAACCAATCAGTAAACAATATTCGTGCGGTGGATTAGTGCTTTTGATAACTAGGCCTTTTAGCATTTTCCTGTGTTTGTAATAAACTTCCTACACACTATACTTTCTGTTTGCACTCTACTTTGCACGATGCCTTAGTAATGTTGGAGCGATAATATACTTGAGATCTCTGCTAGAACTTAGTTGGAAGTGTCTACGGATGGATCGACTTCTAAGAGCGCTTATAAGTTTTGATGTAGTTTGGTACCTTCTTAATAAGAAGGCATGACCCATATATTATAGCACTCTAAGCATATGTATCTCTTCCCACATTTTCGAAAAAACAATATTTTATTTTCGGCTATACCTGAAGTGAGCCAATATCGATAATGAAAAATTTCAGTTATTTTGGCTTATGAAAGCGAATTTGTCTAACTAGTTTTAGTTGCATAAGTTGAAGAACTTAAGGTGCTTTCACTCTCTTTCTCTGTCAATTAAGCCAAAGTAAATACCTCAATGAGTGTTTTTCCACAACTGAAATTAAAAACAATTGTTTTGTATTTAGTATGGTCAACTCAAAACCTGACCGAAGTAGTGTGGAAGAAACGCAAGATGCGAAAGCACAGAGGGCTAACAAACTTGCGCAATATCTTCGCGTTCTGCCTTGTCCTTACTACCAACAGGTAAGGTAAAACCAGTTCATAATTAAAATATTAAAAATAGTTTTGCCGGTTACTGCCTTGTAGCATTTCATCTTCGCTATGACAGTCTAATACTAATTGTTCATAAGTGACAAAAAGGAATGGCTAGGTAGATTAAATTTAAGAACCAGCATTTTTTCAAACTATTCAGCCCACTTGGAAAAAGTGGGTGCAAACTCATCCCACTTGTGACAAACAATCGTTAGGTAACCTATTGTTTAGCCTGCCAATGGATCTAGCTTATTTGTTTATGCCAACCATTGTCAAAAGTGCTCAAAGTTAATACTGCTTTTTGAAGTTGCAACACGAGTGCTATACGCTCAAAATTTAACCAACGAATTTCATACAGTTACTAACTCTAAAGGTATATTTCCGGTAAAGCATGGGTAATGCCTTTTTCATGATAGATTTAAATATTCTGTCAGTGTTTAGATGTGTTTCTAGTCCGTTATAAAACTAATTGCAATAATAAGCTTTTTGGTAAATATTGCAGGAAAGCTCTCTAAAAACTATTTCGGGACTATTCATATCAATATACTAACTCTTGACGACATTTGTTCCATATAATTATCCGTAAAAGTGTAAATTTCTGGTGCAGGCTAATGTGCATTCCTGTTTCAAAAAAAACAATAAATGAATTAGATAAATGCTTTAACTCATTGTAACATACAAGGTCAATCAATTCTTAAAAAAATGTGTAGCACAAATAAATGCTATTGTTATTTCGATCTTTTCCCAACGCCTTTTAAGGAAGCTTGATAACAGTAGACTTACGGCTATTCTGAATATTGGAGAAGAATAGCCTTGTGGGAAAGGCCCTTGTGGAGAAATACAGTGTGAAGAGTTTGCCTAGTCATGATAAAGAACACAGTGGTCTGCCATGAATAGACTTCCGACTTCTCCCACATTAAAGCAACTTTAACAGGAAACGATAGCTTTAATCAAATACATCCCAGTATCTAACTATAACATGAAACAATTTTCATTTGATATTTATTGGATTAATTTATAGAGTTGAGCTTTTAACATTACCTGGGTTAAATAAAACTTCACGCTCTGAAATCAGTATTTACCTTTTGCTTCTGACTAGAACGCTACTGCCAAACATTTAGCATAACGGAGGAATATCGATTTATCGATCACCATTAATGAAGTGAAGGCCGTACCGGTTTTGTTTGGGCATCACTTCAGCATACATTTTTTGAAATTCACACAACACTTGGATTTGTAATAACAGTCTTTGACACTTAAAAGAATTTGGTAGCCAGGTGAATAATTTGGAACGTTTTAACGGAAACTGGTTTATTCACTACCGCTAGTTTATTGTCACAGAATTTTTTTAAAATTCAATTGTAATTCTCCTTTTCATCTGTCGTTTTGGAAATCCCTTATCAGACGGCATGTATACTTTCCCATTTCAAAACAAAAAGTCATCTGATATGAAATGAGAGTTATGTACTATTCCGCACAATAAAAAAGAACTTATTCTAATAACTGCAAAATAGAGATATTAACAGTATTTATTTGTTTATTTATTTATTTATTTCAAATGTCAGGCTTTATATATCATTAGCACTAAATCTTTGACTTCAGCTTCCCCCAAGAAGGGGGGGGGTTAATCTTTGACTTCAGCTTCCCCCAAGAGGGGGGGGGTACTTTTCAAAATGGCAAGGCTTTATGATATTTATCATTAGCCCTTAATCTTTGACTTCCCTTTATGATATTTATCATTAGCCCTTAAACTTTGACTTCAGCTTCCCCCAAGGGTGGGGGGGGGTACATTTATAGCAGTTAATTGATAGCAATTCATTAGCTGTCTTCTTGCTTCCCAGTATCACTGGTTTTCCGTCGTTGCCTTTAGGGCTGGACACCAAATCAGGTGGGTCTTCTCCATT
>UZAE01000668.1:0-19862 GCA_900617975.1 Rodentolepis nana | reverse complement strand
AATGAAAGTTGAATCCTTTGTCTTAGGCAGAATCTTCTGCTCTCCTTTGTTAAATGCGAGAGAGTTCATGTGCGGTTGGTACATTTATTGATCGCCTCAAAACGTATTCCTCAAATTAAATTCTTGACAAAATATTACCAGAAATACAATAAAAATACTAATTAACTGATCGAATGCTTCAAAAGCGAGCACATAGCATTATAAATTGCATTATATGATTAATATAATGTTATCAAAGTAAAAAATGATATCATAATTATATTTCTATGATGGAAAGAGGGGGCGTGCGATAGACTTACCTCCACGTGGTGCACCATGGGCAACGTATACTCATACGGTAAAAAAGTCTATTAATCGGCAGTTGACTTCTGACTTCAAACTACCAAAACCCCACCGCATTTCATATTCAACTAATTCCACAGTACTCACCTTTTTATCTACCTTTGTGTCTGTCTGTCTCTTTTACGTCTGTGAACCATTATTCTGTCCTCCCTCTCGACTTTTTGCCACTTTGGTGTTCCTCTCCCTTTCTGTGAAGCACGGGGTCAACTAAAGGGCTAATGATACCTATCATAACGCCTGCCATTTGAAATAAATAAATATGATGGAAAGAGTAAAGCATTAGAGATGACACTGGCAGATGAAGAAAACTAACCAAGATAGTGCTTTTCTAACTGTAACAAATCAACTACTATAGAAAATAATTCTTGGACACAGTTTCTAATATTAGAGAGGGACAATGAGCTTACAGCAACCATATCCCGAAAAGCTGAAAAGTACTTTTGTAAGTTCCTGCCCTTATTAACATTATTTATGAATTTGGGTTTTTATCTATTATCTAATCATAATTTACACTCACCAATCTCCAAGAAAATAAACATTTAATCTTCTGGTTTCATTCCTCTCGTGCTGTTACACTATAAGACAATACTTATTGATCATATCAACTCTGATAATTTCCTTTATCGGTGAATGATAATTTTTCGTCTACCAAAGTTTATTCTTATTAACACTCTTGACAATCGTTTCAGCTCACATTTTAAGGTACATTATTGAAAGAAGCGCGTAAATGCATTTGAACGCGAAGTTTTTAGATATACCCAAGCTGGAATTTAGAAAGCAAATTGTGAAATAAACATCTGCTCTGTCTTGATGAACACAAATCTCCACCAAGACCGAAAGCGAAGGAACAGTATAAGGTCTGGTCTGACCAATGAAAAGGGGAAGCTCTCGGTCCGTGCTACGTGCAGGCATGTACCATGTTTTGGCTAGCTGGATTGTGGTCCAACTTTCAACGCGCTTTAGAAACATTGCTTAACGAGTTTGAAGGCCAAAATATTGTACTAATGAAATTTTTTTGTTAGGTTTAAGTCCAAGTAGGAATCTTTGCTTAGTATTTATATTATTATTATTAATAATAATCAAGTGCATATACATTTAGTGTGCATGGTAAGAGCTAATATTATCGGCAGGAAATCGTCAGCTTATCTCAAGGTCATCGAGTTTGTAGTTTGTAATGACATTAGCAATGCGAGCAGGTGGTCTCAGGGTCATTCGTCATCCAGATTCATTTAATGCCTACGATGCTAATGACAAAAAATGTCAAAATCTCCTCCCGTATGAATCTAATTCAAGGGTCGTGTCTGTCCGAATAGATACTGGGTCACTTAATATTTCAACAGTGGGAAATCGGTCAACAGTCAATCGGTAGTTGACTTCTGACTTCAAACTACCATCACCCACTGTAGGTTAAATTCGACTACTTCCATAGTGGTCACCTCACATTTCTTCTAACTTTGTGTCTGTCTCTTTTACATTTTTTAAGCATTCTTCTACTCCACCTCTCTCGAATTTTTTTTTCACTTTGATGTTCTTTCCTCTCTGTGAAGCCTGAAGTCAACTAAAGGGCTAATGATAACTATCAAAACGCCTGCAAATTGATAAAGACACATTTGCATGGTTAAATCAAAATAGCCTTAAGATTTACACCAGTTCATGATGTGGTAGAAATGGCTAAGTTTGTAGCCAAAAATTAGCCTTTAAGTCAAATGCCATGATATCGGCTTCTTAGCAATCTTTTTTTCGGTACCATCATACTATTCCACTGCCCTACTTCAACAGGACGATTTTGTGCTGTTTATACAATGACCGATTTATTTCAGCAGTTATCATTATTAGTTGCATTATTTTATGCAGCACGGAAATATAAAAGAGCGAGAGGTAAAACACACTATTCGCTTTTTATGCGCATGTATCATTAGAATGAAGTCAAACATCCAAGGGGTAAAAAAACACTAGTGAAGGTGGGGAGATTTACGAGGCGAGTTTATTAATGCAGTTAGGCGGGGTTATTCCACTTCTTTGAAGAGATCCGCAGATTCAACTCTGTTTGCATTTGGAAAAGGGGGAAATTAAAGAAATGGAAAGAGACAAGTGGACGTAAATATAAGAAGGGTATTTAATTCCATGTTGGGTAAGTACCTATCATCTACATTGAACGTTAGTCACAAAATCCTATTTTTTCTTCTGGAGGAATTTAGGAGACCACGTTTGTTATGGTAGTTTTTTGGGGAAAACAAAGTAATCTTAGATGTGAGTGTTAGGAGGGGCGGGGGCAATTACGCTTAAGAGGCATTGAATGAAAAGAGGAAAGCTCTACACAATACTGTCGTCTCCATTGAGCATAACCTTTTCACCATTTCCAGCCGCAGAAGCTGTTCCAATGCTTCGAGGTGGGGCTGAAGCCGCTATAAAGCCAATTTCTGGGTGGTGTCGGACAACTTGAGATTGAGGATGACCAAGGTAATTGGGGATAGGCTCGATGTACTTCATTTCCCCGGTTTGAACTACATCCTGAGTTCTTTTGTGACGATAGATGTGCCAGAGTTCACAGGCAAGGTCACCGGCCATCATATCACCAACATTCATAGAGATGAGACGAATTAGGAATATACCGTCTGGACGGAGGAAATTTTCCACGAATTTCTTTGAGGCGCTTCGGTCAGTATCCTTCATTACGCACATGATTTTCAGATATCGGCGAATGAACTTCAGTCGGTAACGAGCGAAACCCATTCGCATGAACCAATTGATAAAACTTATCAGCGTTATTATTCCCAAGGCGCAGTGCCAGAACCAAAGAAAAATGAAGATCTTTTCCAAGAACATATTCAGCGGGAGTACGCATTGGATTGTGTACCTAGAGAATAGAACTTAATTAATTAAAAAATGCCCAAGTAAGTTAATTAAACCCTATTAATTTTGCCGCAGTGAATCTTCCATTCCATGAAATTTCAGAGCTCATTCAAAAATTCAAACTGGCAGCAAAAAAGGTGTATCGTGTAGAAGGAAATGAAAATTTGCTTTAGAAAATCGAAACCACGAAAATCTATTTTTTTCATGTGAGTTTCACTAGAAGTGACAAGTAAGACGGAAGCAACCTTTCGGTTGTAATTAGATATTTCTTAGAGAGATGAAGAGAAACAAATTTTCTCTTGAAAATTAATAGAATTAATGACAGATTAAAAATATTTCTCCAAAATGGGCTTTGAATTTAATGGATTTAAATATGGTGGGTAAAAGGTAATTAAAAGTTTTTCTTTTAATGATTTTGAAAAGGAACAATAATTGGGAAGAAAATCTAGAGTTTCCATCATTGTTTTTATAAGATGTCAAATCTAAAAATCTTAAAGCCAAGTTGGGTCATCAAAACTATTCTAATACACTGTCTCTTGAACATATGTGAAGTACCACTCGAAGGATCAATATCTTTCTTAGCTGCATCCACAAAAAACGCTTAATTACTCTTCCAACTAATAGCGCATTGCTAATGGTAAAGGTTTTGCCTATCTAGATATTATATTCGGTAGCCTTACATCGTGCAAAGCTTCATACTGGAAGCGGGGATAATAAGTTGCTTAAGGATAATAAATTTTGACATAGAAATCACTCAATTAGAAGTGCCAGCATTAGGAAAAAAGTTAATTTAAATGAGTATAAGAGGTTTTCGAATTCGGCAAAATTATATTAACGGAAATAAAAAAATTGAGAAACTACTATTTTTGAGAAAATGCGTTTTTATGACTTGTCTTCGCTGTACTTTATCCCGTGAACATTTATAAATGTTTGAATTGCTTCAAGGTCATACATGATTTTCATAGTACTTCGTTCTACCCATTGTACTCTTACAATACTTCTACTTTTATTATCGGAGTTGAAAGGCACGAACCATATACATAAAGGACATGGAGAAGTTGATAGAAAACCCGGTTAAATTGCTAAGAGAAAGTGAAAAGATAGCTTTCACTTCCATTAATGACTTTCAACAGTAAATCTATTCGTTGGATCATTAAAATGTATCCATTGGTTAATAGGAAAATTTTCAATCCTACAAATTCATATGTAATTTAACTGACAAGAGGTTCAAGGTTACTTTACACTTTAAGAGCGTCTAAGTAGACTTGGTTTGCTTTGAAGATTCTTAAACCACAAAATCGAATTTTCTCATTTCTGCAATATATTCGCAATTGAATTATTATTGATTAATATAATTTTCAAAGGTGGAAGACAATTTTTCTCATACCACCAAAACGAAGTAAAAAAGAACTGCTAAAAGATAATAAAGCAATTCACACTGCCATTGAATATTCTTCAGCTTTAATAATTTTTCCTTTGAGATTAAAATTATTTCGACACTGGTATAATTAATGTTTAACTAAGCCATACCAGTTATGGATTTAATGATACACACAACTTAAAGCAAAATATAGTCTAAAGCGTTCTACTGTATCCTTATTCCTCAGTGTGTCTGCTTTCCCGACACTAATAAAATAGGCAGAATGCGAGTTTGTGAACGCTGAGAAACCAATAATTCTGGTTTGCTTGAAAGAGGAACGTAATAAACACTCTCAACAGAGTCGTCCTTTCAGTGCGGTAAGAATAAGGAAGAGGTGACATGACTGAAAAAACCAACTTTATTATCCAACTTTCCATTGACTTTCTAGTATAGCATATGGAAGTGCTTTCCTAGTATTTTCAACTGACCAACCAATCAGCCAACCAGGGTACTGAGGTAGTGATTGACTTGTTTAAGAATTTTGAAATTATAGGTCATGCTGCACGTACCGAATTTAGAGCAGTTATTTATAAAATAATCCCCAAGAATGTTTTTTACCAAAAAATTCAATCAATATCATAACTTCTTTTCTTAGAGGCTATATTTCGAAATTCAACAACCCTTTTAAAGAATTTTTGTTCTATCTTAAAGCGATATGGACAAGAGCTCTACCCTTAAGGTGTCCGAACACGAAACAAGTACTCAAACGTTTCAACAGCCAGAAATGCTTTATGAGAAATATTGAAATTTAGTATTACGATTCCGAATGCCTGTTTTTTGACCAAACAGATTCCGTTCTTTTTTAAAGTTTGAGCTTTCGTAATTTTAGATTCACGCATTTCTCAGCCAATGAAGATTAATAGTAGAACTGAACAGCGTATCTTTTCTACTAATGGCTAAAACGGTAAAAAATACCACTGAATTTGCCTGGCAGAGCTAAGCAAGCTTCGGTAATGTGAAGTACAAGTTTCGTTAGTAGACAATTCGAAATAAATTAGGCAGGCTTATTTGGTCAAAAATTACAAAAAATCTGTTCATGAATACATGAAAAGCTTTTACCGAGTAGGAATTAGCAAAATATCTTTATGGAGATTTTAGTTTTAAAGCGCTTTTGACTATGAATGTGCAAAAAAGCAATATACTTTGCTCAAATCATGAAAAGTATTTTCATTACTACACAATAATGTTACAGATTAGAACTTTCATGATTTGTCATCTGAATTGCTGCGAATGTTTGACAGAAGAAGATGGTCTAACATTATATTCTATTGGCACTAAAATACGACAGTCACGATCGTATAAATATAAGCTTGTTTTGAATAAACATTTCATTAAATGATTTAGCACCGATGACAGACAATTTTACAAGTGCATATGGAATATACTAATTCTATTTTGGTGTTCTGAATTTGAAGGCTTTTTTAAATAGTCTGGCAAACGTTTTAGGTATTGGATAATTAAGTTTGTTGCAAAAATGTGGAGGTTTTTTAATTTGACTGTTAATTCATTTAAATTATAGTAATAGTTTATGCCTGATTTAATAAAAAATGGTCTAACACAACAAGCCTGTTGTTTCATGTGTTAGTTTGGCATTCATTATTATAACAAGGCCTGACATTAATATGATTAATTATATATCCAATTTAATTGATAGCGCCTGTAATCATTACAATCATTTTGAACAGTAATATTATTTGTAATTTACTTTCACTATTAAATGTTTGCATTCATATGAATAATGTGTGAAACCAAAATGTTTTAAAACGCCCATTTTTCTAAAATTGCATAAGGCTATAAAAAATAGATCCTGTTAAACAGTATATACGTCTGTGGTAGTATTTATTTTCAGGAAATTATTATTTAATTGCTCTTTACTTGTAAAATAGATTTGTTTTAATTATTATATACAGTAATGCAAAAATTCGTAAGTTTCAGTTTGGGGTAAGGATTTGGAGTTGCCTTAACAAAAGGCAAAGGAGTGGTTATAAGAAATGCTGAGACAAACGTTTGTGTTTCGAATAGTTTCCTACATGTCTCAACCTTTGGATTCATTTTACAAAACATTTGCGAAATGCATAATTCACATAGCAAAATTCAAATATTACTTCTGCTAACACAGTTTGGTTGAGTCTGCGACAAGTTGTGTTTTTTATCAATTTTCAATAGGGATTGGTCTTACCACTTACTTAATCATTTCCTACAGCGATTGAAATATCTTAATAATTATTCCAGTTGCAATATGGTATTGACTTATGGGACGCCAAATAGTCGTCAATGTGTTTCCATTGACCTAAAAGCGACTCATGTTTAAAAAAATTAATGATAAGATGGTCTAAGCTGAAATTGGATATTGCCGCCTAAGACTTCAGTTAAGACAAATATTTATGATTGGTTGTAGAGCGCCTATTTTATCTCGTTCGTTCAGCCGCATATATGTGACTCAGAGGCCGTATCAAATTAGTCGTCTTTATTCTAAGATTATTTACGCATCAAAATGCAGAGAAAAACCGTCGATTTCAGAGAATTTAAATAACGGAATTGAGTAATATGAAACATTTCAATTTCGACGACTTTACTCAGGCACTAAAAGAGACATAAATTCCTTTTTATGGGTTTGATTAAAATTTTTAGACAATTAATTAATTCAATTTTTGATTAATTCTTTTCATGACTGCAACATTTTGAGTACTCCCTGAAAACATGGAGACGTTGGGCTGTCAGGAGAAGTTAAAAACTGCGAATCGGGGCGAGAACTTTCATTCTATTAACACGAGCTTCAAATTGTGGCAGTTTTGAGGAGTTTGAAAAGTTCTGTTTCCCCTCATAGTATGCTGCAAGGAAAGGGTTACCCACTAATCTGACTTGATATTTTTAAGTAGATGAAATTGCTTCTTCACGCAAAGTTTTATGAAGAAGAAAACAAATATTTTACAATTAGTATTGATTTTTGTTTTAAAAGACCGGATTTAGCATGCTATCACCTAGTTGAGTTAGTTCTTAAAAGGAGTAAACAAAACATTGTAAATGCAAACGAGAAATCACGAAATTTGAATAAAAACTTTAGTTGCAAAATTGTAAACCGTTCGGTTTTAGTCAAAAGAATTCGTAAATATTTGCAAAAGCTATCTTGTAGCAGAGCATTCTGCTCTTAGAGCTGTAACCTTCATTTCATTTCTGGTTTAGTTTTTGTCTCAATCTTGTTGAAGTCTGTGCCAAGCTTTCGACTATTTTTTGCATAAATTTCTACATGGTGAACTATAGATCATAGACCCTACAAGGTCGATAAGGTATTCAGTTACTAAGGAGCATTATCAGAGCATGTATGGTGAATATAAATTCTTATAAAGTTTTATTTTGAAAATAAATAAAGCTATATGTAAACGCCGAGGAGAGATTTTAAAATAATAAAAAAATCGGTGTGCAGGAAACTGTTTGCGGCAACACCGACATCGGTTACAAAGTCTAACAATGTTTTATATTATTTTCATATTAAAATTGGAGGTTTTGTGGAATTATAGACTTGAAATAACTATATACTCAAGGGTCTATTTTCAGACAAACAAAAAAATCTTAGTAATTTAAATTTAAAACTAATCTGGAACTACTTTAAACTTTTAGGAATTTTCAAGATTTTCATGATTTCTTTTCTTATTTACTTATGTATTACTGCAATTCTAGCTAGATATTCGCCATTTGGCTAATGCTAAATCGAAAAAATTGCACCCAGTATTTAGGTTCCCCCCGTTGACTTCAATATGAAAATTTATACTTTTCGCTATTATAGAAAATTATATTATCGATGAAAAATGAGCAAATGAAGGAAATATGCAAGTCTTATCAATCTTAAATCTTTAGACCCAATTTTTGATTATTCTCATTTTTTTTAACTATTCCAATATATTGCATTTGACTTGAGTGCGGTAGTCTGTGTATTTGTTAAACACGTATGAGAAAGAAATGCAAAACGACTTACAGTTGGTTTTTACCAAGTTTTTTCGCCTCAAAGTCACAGAAGGTAACACGTGGGAAATTGCCAGACGTATGCCAATCAGTGCCTTGCAGCAAATCGATCAATACTCGCACTCCATAGAAGGCTGTATTGGTTCCAATGAATTTTTCCATAAGAACCAGCTGTCCTACTATGTTAATGAGATACAGTCCCTTAACTATGAAGTAGAGAACCACGAGAAAGTTCCCGCTTCTTCGTCCACAGCAGACCATTCTTTTTGAATTTGACTTTGCTAACCTTCGAGCCATATCAGCTCTCTCGACTGGTGATGCCAAACCGGCTGCTGGACTGCTTTCAGTAATGGGATTGAGGGGAAATTTTCGAGCACGTCTTCGAGATGATCTTGAATTCCAACATGATCCTAAACCCGATCCACCACAAAAGGATGATGTGACACGTTTGTGCCTCCGAGATGAAGGAACACCAAGGTTCGGCTCTCCATTGCTTCGTTTTTCCCCACCACTTCGCCGAGACTCGCCTTCAGATTTAGTATAACCAGGTGGAGGTAGTTCTGTTTCAATAGGGAATCTTTGCATACCGCGATAGGGGAAAGCAGATGCTGCACTCGTACCTAGCACTCGCTTATAATCACGAAGACGGTAAATACAGCCTTCCATATATCGAGCGATAAAGCGGACATTCTTGAGGCCGTGTTCAGGGAGAAGGATATTTGAGTCATTAGCCATTTGCATAATACGACGTACATTGAAACCGGAATGCGAATAAAAGAGACGCCAGATAAGACAGGGTAGGTAAAAGAGGAGGGCTTGGATGGCCATTAGAATCGGAGCCCATTGGTAATAGAGAATTCTAGCACTTTCGCGATCTGTCATATTTTGTGGCAGGCGCTTGGGTAAAGGGGAAAAATAGGTATTCGAAACCCAACAGTAATTTTCTGCATACTCCTCCCATCCTCTGGTAAACTCTTGTGGTATCCAACATTGAATAGGTTTGCCTACAATCATTTGAATAGATATAATTTTAAATGAATTTCTTAAAACCGCTAATCGATATATCACCGACATTCCACTTTTTTATTTATTTTACTTTGTGGGGAATTCAAAACGTTCACTCTCAATGCAGAAATATAACACTTAACAACTATTTTATAACTCTCAGAAAACACCTAGAATGATTATGAAATATTAAAAAGCATTTAAGAAAAGTATAAATTTTGCCTCCATTGTAGGCTTGGCGATAATTACCCAAGAGAAACTGAAAATTTTCCACCACTGTACTCATTAAAGAGTTGTCAAATTGACCCACATTCTTTGTTCTTTTGGCCAGCTACTAATTGAACCAGAGTTGAGGTCTGTGCAAAATATCACCTCGTACAAGACGACTGGGACCTTAATACCAGCAAACAATATTAATGACATTTCAATTGCCTGTATGGTGCTCGGTTTATTATACAATTACGACTTTCAATATGCATGCTTTTCAAATATTGCGATTTTACGAATTGTTTTCCCTTTAATCGCAAAAGAACTGGACAACAACAGAAGCTTAAATTTAAGATGGCTTGTTGGGAATTGGAGAGCCAAATTTTCATTGAATTCTGAATTCGTAATTTTGTTGAAATTGTTGTATATGATTAGAAATTTTAATTTCTTGTAATTACCAGATAAATCAATAAGTTCAAATTTGGCACATAGAATATTCGAAATTTGTTAATTCCAATAGAGTTCGCACTAAACGATAACACAAACTGACGCCTTCCACCACTTTATCTTTGGAAATTACCAAAAAATATAGATAAATCGTGAAAAGATGACTTGAATTCACTTCAATCACTTCTGCATTTGAGTGTCATTCAAGCATAAGCGAATTTGATTATTTCGGTAAAATGTTAGTGTCACCATTTCACTTTTTTAAGCAACAAATTGACTGTAAGTTTTTCCCAATACGATTTAAATTAATAAGTGTAATAAATTAGGTCAGAACTTGCTAAATTATCTTTGTAAAGAATAAAAAATTTAAAATAAAACGAGGATTAATTAAATGGTACTGGGAAAAACAATCTGCGTTAGCGAAACATTAAAATATCCCTTATTCTCAACTCCCAAATTTGATGTAAAAAGAGAGAGAGCATTAAGGCAAGCAAAAGTCACGCGAAGAATATGTTTGTCCCCAAATTTTGTATTTAATTTTTTTGCTTTAAATTGATGACAGAGGTGTTCTTCAAAAATTGATACTTAACGGTTTAACTCAAGAATGGCTATTATTTACAGGCATTACATTACCCACCATATCTAAATTGTAAATATAATGTGGTTATCTCTTGACCTACATTGGATTATGTAAGCCGGTTGCCCAAGAACAATCCAGTTCTTGAAATAACTGAAATCACGCAATCTCTAAAACGGTACTTTTAATTACATGAAATTGGCTCAATCCTCACCCAGAGAACTTATTAGTCAGTCTACATGACAAGTACAATCTACGCAACGAAAACAATAGATATAAGGAACCGGAAGACCTTCTATTTCAGATCAAGAAGAATGGAGTCAGAATAATGTGAAAAATTGAGTCATATTTCAACACAATTTAACTCTAAGAAGCATTAGAGCGTCTTGAAATTCTTTTTTAGAGGGAATTTGTAGACGAAAACAAAAAATTGAATAAATATATATATACATTTTTCAAATAGTGCTTTTTATTGAGAGCTATCAAGCATATCAAATTCTCAATCATCATTAACTATTTATTTTCATTTCACGTGCTTTATTGTTTCATTTAATTCCAAAACTAAATAACATCTTTTTGTGCACTCACATTAATCAATTTACGAATGCAAGTTCAGTCCAGTTGATTATAATATAAAGGAAAATTTTGTCATCAGATCCTTCGAAAACAATTGACAATTACATAACTAAATTTTATACCGATTAAATGACAATTTTTGCTCAAAAAGATGGGTTTTAATCATTTAATCCACGTCAAAAAAATAGCTTATCCCAATCGGATTATTTTTTGTAGTCCGTTGAGGTTAAATTTAAGTTAAAAACACAAGTCGCACCCATTTTCAATATTTTTAAGGCAATGTTTAAATTTTCAAATGAAAATAATTTTAATTTAGTTTATTACTTTCTCCTACAGAATAAATTTTGAAAGAGATATATTGTATTGATTTCCTATTTATTTTTACTAAACAAATAAATAAATCAATACTACTTTGACTCTCGTTGAAAATGCCAACTTGCCCTCTAATTATAGGCACACTAAAACAAAATTGTGATGCTGCATAGATTGAAAGTGTTTAAATAGGTAAGAGACTTGTAGATATAGAAATAACTCAAAGGAGTATAACTAAGAATAAACATAGAAAAAAAGTATTCAAAGTTTAGATATTCATTTAAATTCTCCTACAAGAGCGCGGACAAAGGTTATTGTATGCGGTTCCAAGGTCGAATTAAATTTGCTAACTTTGTTTAAAAGTAAATACATCGATTAAGGATCAATGAACTAGGTATTCGTGATTAAATTGACGCTTTCTGCTATGATGAAAAGAATATAAAATAGATTTTGAAACCAAGTCGAAAGTAGTTGCCATTGGCCTAAATGCCAACGCAATTTTTAGTGCTAATTTTAGGAATATCTTTAAAGAAAAACACGAATTCCAATGCTAATGTACTACTTTTACCCCTGAAATTTAAACTATGAAAAGTAATAAATGTAGGCTAATTCAAAATGATCCTTTGCGTAATGATTGCACTCCAAACCGCGTGAAGTTAAATCTTTCAAGATACAAGCTATTTGGTTAGTACATAAAACCTGATTTCTTCTTTAATATGTTAAACTGTCAAAAATACTCAAAATCCATTCTCTCTTAAATAAATTAAAAATATAAGATTATGGGAAATCCTCTTGAGTCACAAAATTTTATTTGCTAAATGTGGTATCGATTACTGAAACCTGCCTAGTGACATTAATTTTCATTAAGCTGACTTAGTGCTAACCAAAACAACATATGCTATAGATTTTATTAGGCAGCAGATTGTCAAATTTAATTAAATATATTAACAGCATATACTTAACTTATGCTTTTGCACTAATAACAAGTAAATGAAAAATTTGCTCAAATAATTCAGACACCAAAACTTTGTACGAATTTTTGATGGCATTTTGCTGCACTTAACTAATGCGGTGGGATAGGGTTATCGAGATTAGTTTTTGACAGATTTAAATTCTGTCTATATTCTTGTTAGCTAGACAAAATCAGCTCTCCTAACCACTTTACGCACTGAAAAGTAATACTGTCGTTGCTTATTTCTCAAAGATCAGCTTTAATAATCCGATCTTGTACTATTAAAATTATTTTTATTCAAGTTTATAGGGTGTTTCCGTTTAATTCAGGAAATTAAATGATTACTGGTTAGTGATACCTATTCAATTTGTCAAAAATTAGTTTCCTACGGTTAAGTGCTTTGCTTTGTTTACTTGCAAAATCGATATTCTTTAAGTTGAATGTTTTTTATTGTTTTACATATCCAACTATAAGCGGATTTTAAAACTATCTATGGTTCGCTTGTTAATTCTTTCGATTACTTTTGCAGTCCCGAAACATTTGTCATTACTTCTGGCTTATGAGCATGAACTTACTTTTATTCCACTTGATTAATTGAGTTCCTATCCATATTGGATTAAATTATTTGTTTGTAGAATGATTTTGGTGACTATTCACTTTTATTGCATGGAACACAAAGAATAGATATTTTTAACACTGGTTTACTTTGAAAGCAAATGATAAACAAATGCACCATTCAAAATCCTCAACAAAGGGCTCATATTCGTATTGCTTAATTTTTTATTTTATGGAAAGTAATTTCTCTGCACATATTATCAAAAATTGTTCCTTAGTCAAACAAACTTTCTGCATTCAGTAGCAATTTATCACGGATTCGTTCTTATATGTTTGCCAACAATGTCCGTTTATCCTTAGGTGTTCCATATCATGCCTTGAATTTAAATCAATATCTAATAAACATCGAAGTAAATTTTGATTTGACATGGAAGAGATTGATTCTATTTGTTGTCTAATCCGATAGAAATCCGATTATGTTTGAAATTTTTTTGATTTGTTCACAGAAACCTAGTCGAAACCAACTTTACCTACCATGGTCTCGTTAGGTATTGCAGGGATTTAAGAGCTGTGGATTCAGAAAGCCTTATTGCGAACAATAAATCAATTTCTACTCATTCATTTACTCTCAGTTTACTCCAAGAGTGCATAATAAATTGTAAACTTAAGTTGTGGATCATAATCTGAGCTGGGTCCCGAAGTCAAGAAGGTTTTCTTCGCTAAAACCTAGATAAGTTTTGAACTGTTTTTGACTCTAAAATTGGGAAGAATCTACTGAAGTCTGTTACATTAAGACCGTGTGTGTTGCCATCTAAAGTTTAAGTGGTAAACCGTTTTAATGCACCTATAACACTACTCATAATAGAAATTTAGAAAACATAGGAAAAGCACCCCAACTTTGCCATTGGAAATTTAAACTAAAATGAAACCACGGAATATTGCATTTCAATTCAGGTGGGGCTTTCTAAATCCATTAAAACGCAAACATTGACCCTAATGACTACCCACAATCATCAAATTGCAGTTTTTGCGAATTAAAGAAGAGTTTAGTGGTCCACAGTTAGAGACAGCATATATTTAATAAAATGTTTCCAGGAATATAATTTTTCTTGCTATTAAATTATTTATTAAGCAAAGTAAAACCGAAGGCCTTAATCTTTAAAATGGTATCTGAAGAGGAGTAAATATTTTAATTAAAAGCTACGTTTCAATTTTGTCTTTTATGGTTGTGGGTAAAATAAATATAAATTTGAAGAAAAATACTAATTCTCTTATAATTTTGCATGTTCATTCGTTAAAAAAGAGACATTTTAATTGAAGGCCGTCGTAGCTTATGCAAATTTATATCCTTTACATTTCATTGAGGAAAGAACTGACATATTGCAAACTTTAAAAGCTGGGTGTTTCGGGGCTTAAACCATCGTTGTAATTACCGAAGTCCTTCACGAAACGAGGGCTTAAGAAAACCCAGACAAATGAATGGTGACGATAGAGACAATTTATTGCGGGGTTCTTAACGTTTTTCCCAAATTATTTAAGTTGTGTAAGTATTGAAACCAAAGAGGCGCAAAAGTTAACTTAATTTGAGTTGGTTTTGTAGCAATCAAAATCTAAGAACTGAAAACCACCGTATCTCTGGTATGTTTCTGCTTTAACCGGCTTAAAATTACAAATTGGGGATTAAAAATTCATACTTTTCATTCAAGACATCAAGGAAATACCCCTCCATAAAACGTGCATTCCTTCGAGTCTTGTTTTATCACACCTATTGGCATTGTCATGCATCAAACTGGATAAATATAATGAAATCTTGTGATTAACTATTTAAAGTAAGTTTATTTCTTATTAAAAAAAGGCTTGAAGAGATCTGGCACAAGCAAAAGTGATTTTTCGCTCAAAAAATTGTTGCCAAGCTAAATTCTCTTAAATTATTGCAGTTCATATTCAGTCGCATTTAACTAACTTCAAAAAAGAGGGTAAAAAGAGATTAATCCTGATAACTTCACAAGAAACTTCTTTTACTCTCTCAAATCTGGAACGCTAAATCGTAGCTCTGTGTAAACATAGAAACGCAAAACTTTCATTTTGCAAGCTATGATTAAGTGCGCAGAATTCTTTAAATAAAACTCACTTTGTGAATACTATTCAGAGAAAATTACAGGAATCCACTAATTCGTACCCAAATTGACGTTATTTTATTGTATGAAATATGTGTATTTCAAGATTACTGAAACATTTCAATGAATAGGATATCAAAGAGCCATTATTGTATAGATAGCCAATAAAATAGCTTGTTCACTGTTAATACTGCCGATTTTATCCTTAAAGAAGATTAGATTATGGAATGTGCAACAAGTGTCAACAAAATAGAAGCTAAGATCCGATTAGCCAAAAGCATTTTAACCCAAAAACTCATAAATTCAAGTTGCCAGTAGGAATTAAAGATTAACTGAAATGCTAAGATTTGGCCATTTCTTTCGCTTTCATCAATTCCTAATAAATAGAAGGGGTTTTCTGGGTTGGATAAGTGCTTGCTCTAAAAATAGGCACTGTTTTTCCCCACTAATGCTGTCGTAAACGAACAACCCCTCGTCCCAAGTAATAATTTGATGTAAAAAGGATTAATTCATTACTGCTGTCGAAACAACAAAGAAACGCACACATTTCTCCATCATCTTTGTCTTAATGGAGAGGTGGTGCAACGACATTCGGATTCCCATTCTATTGACTTCACGATAGTCTACAGGTGTTATTGCTCATTTAACCATGGAAACGAACTTCTGGGTTAATTCTTCCATAGTTAAGGAAGGATTTGATTTCGCTAAGGATTTTGAATCGTCGTCGCGAAACATTTTGAATGTCACCCAAAAATTAGTGCTTTACTTAAATTCGACTTGCCTATTCTCATTCTTTTAACTTAAAGAGAAGACTGACAAACTATGAATACTTTATTCACGCATTTTTTCAAAAGCTTGTCGTACAAGCAGTGTACAGAGAGAAGCAGTATGAAGCGTCTGTCTGATTGCTGTTTGAAATTTTTTTACCCTAAACAATAAAAGGAAATTTACTACTTATGACTTATGCTGAACAATTTGTCTACAAAGAAGCTACTTGGCGAGTTGTCTCTCTCACTGTCCAATCATGAGCTAAATCTAAACATCTGCTCACTGGTACCCCTAATAATTACCTAAGAATTATCCAACTAAACTACAAAGTTCACTTAGAGTACGAGATTTGGCTTCAATATGATTAGCGTGATTGGTATGCTAAGTGAAAGATACATTCATTTTTCATCCAAGTAATGTTTTTTACTATAGAACTGGTAGGACTTGCTCCCAGGGTTATTTGGTAAGCCAGATAGCGTTTATAAGGGGACATTATTGCTTTAATTTACAAAAATAGTAGCTTTTATTTTACAAATCATAAAGTTTAGTTGCTTTGGCCAGGGGTTTAAAAAACCTATAAAATTTGATGCCCACTATACTACTTAAACAGGAAATGTACATTTTTCATGAGTATATACAAACACGGTTGTAGAAAAATGAAACTAGAACATATTCATACTGATATCGAGACACATATCAGATTCAAACGTGATATCCCACACCTTGTCAGTAAAACATCGTCTTGTTAAAACCTGTTAAGATCCAGATGAAGTTTTTTTCCGCAAAATTGGGAAGTTTTAAAACTAATATTATACAAATTATAGAGGTATTTGAATTCATTTAAGTTTTCCTGATTAACCAGTAAATCATTATGCCGTGACGCCACTCAAATCCTCATAAAACGTAAATATATTTTAAATATTATTTAAACATTCAAACTAAAAAATTTATCGGCTAACGCTCTGTTGAGCATTTCAGTGAATTAATTCAATCTTGAGAGAAGAAAGACATAGAAGAAAACACAAGTCTAGCATTAGTGTTTTAGGAACGTTAAGTGATGCTATCTCGAATTCGGAAAGTTTCCTTAATTCAATATTGCAAACTGCGAGATATATTGAGTACTGCAATGATAAAATCAACTATTATCCGTAATTACTTTGGCTAATAAAAATGTAATTATGATAGGATGGATTGATCAAATAACTCAATTTATCAAACGCCAATACGGTTCGAGCGTAAGGAAAAAGAGCTCACCAGATATTTGAGCACTAGAACAATAAAACGTAAAGTAGATAGTGATGATGTAAGACCGTTGAGTGCTCAAAAAAAGAATTAAGCATGGTCTTATTTTTGATGAGGTTTAGAGAGTTTGTTCGACAAACATTTCAAATATTAAATTAAAATTCGTATTGTGTAAACTTTTACAGTTTTATGGAAAAAAACTTACAGCACATAACTTACTTTCAATAAAATGGGGGACTATTATTAAAGAGTAATGGAAATAAGATGAATTTCGATTCCAATTTTAGTATGCCTCCCTAAGTGGGTCCATTGCACAAGATTTTATCACCCATTACTGTCGCTGGAACACTCTCCAACACAGCTGAATGCATTTATAATTGACTCCTATTTTATATTTTAGTTTCCATTGGAAATGCAATATTCGCAAATTATTTGGACGCCGTACAATTTTTTTCACTTATTGAAGACAGGGTCTCTATCGACAACGTAAAATATCTTAAAACTTTAAGAGAATAGACAAATGTTCGTGAGTTCATATAATATAAAAGAAAGAAAAAATTGACAAATATCGTAATCAAACAATTAGGTTCACCAAGACCTATTTCTGACAATCGTGGCATCAATCAGAAAATCAGGTATCACTTAATAAGGGTTCATTTTAGAACAGATCATATTATAGCATGAAATGCGATAGGTCGTGAAAATAGTCCCCATAATACTGTCTTAATTCAAATTAAACAAGGCGTTTAACATTTCAACCGTATTTTAGACACTTGCTTGAGTCGGGTTTACCTCCTACCAGTTGAATTTAGCAATTATATCACCTTTTTTCCTAAATTGCTAGGTTTAAACAGTTTCCAACATTGGGGAAGTGGAGATAAATCGAAAAAATCATGGTAACCACTACTAGTCATCGCTGAGGTATTAATCACATGTAGGTCAAGACCAGTATTCACATGGTGAACCTTTAGGTTAGAGCTAATCGATATGCGTTGACCTTATCCCATGCATTTGTGAACTTGGATACCATGTAAATTTTATTGCTATTGCACACCTTGTCTAAATCTTAGAAGCATTGCTTCTTTGAAAAAAAAAGTTAAAATAAAAGTATTTGTTTCATTCAAAAAAAACGCAGAAGCGTCATGTAATTAAACTTCACCGCGATTTGAGAAATTAGTATAGTTTGAAATTTGTATGTGAGTGATTGATTGTATCCCTATTTTATGTCAAAGTTATTTGCTTTTAATATTAATTTTAAATTTTGTACTTTAAAAAAATTAAAAAAATGCGGTAATGATTGGTTTAGTTTTAATTTTGTCTTGGTTAAAGGAGATTCTCATTTCCATACAAAACTCTGAGTTCAGCGTTTCTGCAATTTGAAAAATAA
This sequence comes from Rodentolepis nana, assembly GCA_900617975.1. Lineage (NCBI taxonomy): Eukaryota > Metazoa > Platyhelminthes > Cestoda > Cyclophyllidea > Hymenolepididae > Rodentolepis > Rodentolepis nana. Next base: position 1,142 of record UZAE01000668.1, on the reverse strand, counting down.
CCCTAACTAGTTACAAGTAAAAATGAGGAACATAATTATTTATCGGTACTTGAAAACTGTTTTACTTTCTAAATATTCTCTTCCATAGTTGGCCATTTACAGACGTCAAATGCGCAACATTCTTTAGTACAAATAGCTTCCTCCATACAAAAACAAGCAATTTGAAGAAAACTTTGGTTTATTTCAACTGTTTTGACTTTTGACCAAGTAAACCGCACATTTCTACGCTTTTAACTATACTCAATTCGGCAAATTTTTTACATTCATTTAAAAGGGTATTTAAGGCAGACAACATAAACCGACTTGAGAATTATGAAGTAAGCGGAGATTTTTGCATGATGTGTTTCTTAACTGAATTTCTATAATCAAGGAAAATGTATTGCACGTAGATTGCCAAAAATTTGGAAATAATAGTGAAAGGATATTCATTGTACTTAGAGCGTTCCGCGGGTAAATAGTTACCACGAGAGCATTTAAATATCACTAAATCATCATCACTAATATTCCAATATGGGGTGTGCGATAGACTTACCTCCACGTGGTGCACCCTGGGCAACGTATACTCATACGGCAAAAAAGTCTATTAACTGGAAGTTGACTTCTGACTTCAAACTACCCTCACCCCATTGTATGTCATATTCGACTACTTCCACAGTCCTCACCTCACCTATCTCCACTTTTGTGTGTGTCTCTTTTACATCTTTGAAACTCTCTTCTATTCTCCCTCTCGACTTGTTTCACTTTGATGTTCCTTCCCATCTGTGAAGCCTGAAGTCAACTAAAGGGCTAATGATAACCATCAAGACGCCTGCCATTTGATATAAATAAATATTCAAATATTACTGCAGATGTGCCTGAAACGTTGACCTACTTATTAGCTCCTAAAGGAGAGTCCCGTTTTTGGTCATCCAATCACCACCTTTTTTTCCTAAAAGTGAATTACTATGGACAACATTTGTATTTGAATAATTCTTCTTTAATAGGCACGCTGTGTGATTTTGGATATATGCGTTAATACGCAGGTTTCGATTGCCGCTAATCTTAAAGTTTATCATCTATCTATTGGTGTGAAGGCAGGATTTAACCTATTCATTTATCAATAAATCACACTGTGGTTAAGGTACGAATTCTATAAATTTCCC
>UZAE01000667.1:0-19865 GCA_900617975.1 Rodentolepis nana | reverse complement strand
GTATACTCATATGACAAAAGCCTTTACATCGGCAGATGACTTCAAACTATCATGACTCCACTATATGTCATATTCCACCACTACCACAGTACTCACCTCACCTTAACTTTTTCTTTACCTTTGCGTCTGTCTCTTTTACATCTGTGAATCACTCTTCTGTTCCCCTCTCCAATTTTTGTGATTTTAGTATTTCTCCCCTCTGTGATGCCCGAAGTCAGGAAAAAGGGCCTAATGGTAACTATCATAAAGCCTGCCATTTGATATAAACAAAGATTGCTATCCCACATAACTGTCTTTATTTAAGGGACTTAGATTTTAGAACGAACACGAATGATGACAAAGGGATCGTGAGTAAGACAACTAACCAATGTGGCATTGATGCAGAATAAAGTTCTAGAGAAATTGGGTGGGGGGCATGTTTAAATTGAAATGGTTATAATGATCGAAGGCAAGGGCTAGTCACAATAGTTACAAGGTCAATCCACTTTTTGATGGCAACCAGTTAACTTCACTTCTATCTACGCCTGCATCAATCACGATTGTAGGTTATGGTGAAGTCAGGTTTCATTCACTTCATCCCTGTCCTACAATTTTCCTTCTAGAAAAATAAATTGGATTTAGTTATGATATTTCACCCGATATCTTTGCGGTAGTCTTATCTCTTACGTGCGATTAACCTTCCTCATCACTCACTTTAGCCTTTTATCCTACCTGTATGCTTATTTTTGACAAGCATACACACTCTCATTGATGAATTTAAGTAGGCGAAAATATTGATCTCACCACCCCAGTCTGCAAGTACTTGCCAGCTCCCACTTCAAAAAAATCAACATGTGAGAAATTCGACCAATAGGGAGCCAGCATGCCGAGATAGACTCATCGTCAGATCAAATGCTGCTAAAGAATGTAGTAGCCACTGTGTCAATATCATCTCTTTCTCCTCCCTGTGCACCATTTACTGCCTCATTCATAATGCCATTTCATTCCCTAAGACCTTATGTATAAAATACTTTTAATAAATACCTATCTAGATAACACTTCCTACACCACTATACAACGCTCAAATTTTTATTGATTTGATACATCTGGCTTTAGTTTTTAACTTAATAATAAACTAGGTTGGGGCGGATGTTTTCTTTCATTGATCTGCCCAACAGTATTTTACAGTAGTGCAGTTTGCAGTAAAAAAGAAGGAAAATAGTTTAATACGTATCCAATTCCTAACGTTGGTAGCTCTTGAATTTTATTCTCTGTGAGTACATTCGATTGATAACCATGTTATCAACCTACATGGTCAACGGAAAATAAGGCTCAAAACCGAAGTATTTGTCTTTGTTTAGGAATGAACAACTTTCCTCACACCAATCTCGTCAATAGGCCTGGCAATTAATGGGACAGAAACTAGAGTTCCAATAATTACAAATTGGAATTGATAATATTCAGCCACTGCTTTAAATGTCATCATTTAAAGGAAGGCGGTGGAGTGCATTGCCATGCACACTGAATGCAATTTCACTTCACGTTTTCGATATAGACCTGCCACTTGCTAATCACGATAGGTCACAAAATAATGAATTTAACTCCCAATCATTGATTGGTTTGCTATCAGACCAATCATTTTTGCTGAATCTGGATACTGAAATTGATTTAATGGTTGAATCTCCTCTTGCCAATCACAAACCAGCCAAGCCCAATTCATTCCCAAATAAATTCCTGCCCCTTTCAATAAGTCTGGCTGGGTTCGGTCTACACTGTTTACCTGTCTAGTTTTGCTAAATTTGTCTCTATCTTGTCTCCCACTCTCTGGGGTCCCAGTAACTGTGGGGTGGTAACAGAGGTGGCAAGAGATAAATTATATTATAATTTGAAATTGAGATAGCAAATAGAAAAAGGACAGTGGATAAGCTTTCGGTTTTCTTTGTCTTATGACCTGTTAGGATATTATAGAACATTTTCTAGGTTTGTTTGACCCCGACTTGGAAACAAAAGTGGTCCACGTATGGACTATCGGACTCATTAATTCTTTTAAGTCTTTGAAGTTGATCCTCCAGCACATGATTAAACTAAACTTCTATATTTCTCTGAAGTCCGCATTCCAACTCTAACTCGCCACCCACATGAAAATGAATCAACTAAATGATGGTTTTTTCTTTTTCTAGAATCTTTCATGAAACTTCAAACATTCACTGCAGTAGCAATATCAGGTGAATATTTAAAAATTCAGTTGAGACAATGGAAACTGTGGAATAATTTTGTGCATTATGAAATAAGTAGACGGAAAATGGATTCTTATTCAATGAAAATCGATAGTTCGCGAGGTTTAACTCTTTAACGCCCGATTTTGTTTAAAAAATACACTCACGTGTGTTTTACAGCAGTCTGATACTGATGTGATGTGTTTTGTGGTGTCAGGCGAAGGCGATAGGCGAATTGAACATGTTTCAAACTCCATTAATACCTTCTGTACCAATGGAGCTTAGTTTGAAGGAGGACCTACGGTTCTAAGGGCGTTAAAGCATTAAAGATCCTGGTGGCTTCACAAGCTAATCTCTCATAATTGTTCTGGTATTTAATGAATGCAAAGCACAAGTCATGAAGACCGGCCCCTGTGCGAGCAGAATTATCGATTATTTAACTCAAGTCTTTTTGGAATAACCGAGTTGACCATTACGCATCAGATACTTAGCCTTATTTAATCATTTATGCGTATTTGCTTAATTTTCACAAATGAAATTTTAAATTACACAACATTATCAATTGGGGTGGGGGGGGATATAAATTTTATTTCAAACGGTTGAAATCCAGGCCGCAAATGTAGCGATCACTCCTTGTGCTAAAATTATTATGTGAAAATTTTATTATTTAATGACATTCTGAACGATTTAACAACTCATTTCCTTCGAGTTATGTGGCTAAAGGCAGTAAATAAATGAAACTAAAAATGTAATTCTCGGTCAATATTATAGACCTTCTGGGTAATTATTACCGCTTCTCCCGTTGCCCTTTAAACAAACTAATTTCAGTTATTTCACCTATTCAGCCTAAGCTTATGGACCTATACTTGTGAAGGGCATAGTGTTGTTAGAGCTGAAATATCATGGAAAGTATGGTCAGACTATCGATCGCATCATGAACAATTCCTTCATGTCAATAGAATCCTTGACGGAAAGCCATCAATTAAATATTTTTCTAATTATATTTATTAAATTAATTATTTTATTTTGCAATAAGCCCATTCTCTTCAACCCGTTTTTATTCTCACCATTATGAGCATAAACTTGCTAATTGCGAAGCAAAAATTTATGTTAGGAGTCGGGGTGTGCGATAGACTTACCTCCACGTGGTGCACCCTGGGCAACGTATACTCATACGCCAAAAAAGTCTATTAACCGGCAGTTGATTTCAAACTACCATGACCCCACTGTATGATATATTCGACCACTTCCACAGTACTACATCACATTTTTTCTAAATTTTCAACCTTCGTCTTTAAAACACTCTTCAGTTCCCCTCCTCTCGACTTTTTTTCACTTTGATGTTCCTTCCCCTCTGTGAAGCCTGAAGTTAACTAAAGGGCTAATGATAACCATCAAAACGCCTGCCATTTGATATAAATAAATAAATGTTAGGAGTCTGTACCTAGCTTCGACTTTTAAAAGGATTAATTAGGTTTAGCAGAGTGGTTATTTGGGTTACATCCACTTCATACTAACCTTAAATTTTTAGTAATCTCATACTTCTAATACTAAAAGTGCGAGAATAGGAATACCATGTTATAACAGCATTTGTCTCTTTTAAAATTGGGGTGGGCGTGGGGGGGGGGGTTGGAGGGGGGAAGGGGGAAGGGGGAAGGGAATTAATTTTACTGGCACGGTCGGCCCTTTTCATTGAATAACTTGATGCCATGGGCAAGCATTTTCTGTAATTAGGAGCCAAATCAGAAAAGCAGAATGGTGGGATGTTGACTGTCCAGTTAGTAAGTACTTTACAAATTGGAACCAAAATTTGTTTGAAGTGAGACTCTTTGGTGACTTGACGTTGTCATGGCATTTTTGTTCCCACCACTTTATCATTCATTGGACTTCCTGTTAATCGTCATCTGTTGTTTTCAAATATTAAAAGATTGCCCAAAGTAATATAAATACTAGCAATAATTCAGTGGTTTTGACCTAATGTGACATGAAATAATTATTCCATAACCTTCGATTTGAATCCCTAGTGTGGAGCAGAGGTGATCTTGGATATTACCGACCAAATAAAACTTGCTTACCACAAACTTGTCTTCCCTCTTTATTGTCTCATGAATTATACCTTAATATGGATTCTTGATTCCCCAAAGCACCTCATTCTTCAATAAAAACTCGAAACTATATCATTTGGACTATGCTTTCATGAGTTTAATCATCACCCACTTTCCAAAAACATTATTCTTCCCTTTTAAACTAGTGAAGAGAGAAGGTTAATGCAAATAGAACATAACAGGCCATCTACTTAATTAATCTGGTCAGTTGGAGAGATTGAATATGTCATAAATACATCCACTGATTTTCCACCATTCAAACTAATTCAAATATGCAGTACTAACTAGTTTAAAATTAACTCTCCCCTACCTATAGTTATGAGGTTGAAACATTGCACTTTTCCCCCTCAAATTAAATTTGTTAATTTTATTAAACCTGGGAATAAAAAATAATTTTGGCGACTACAGATTATTAAAAGATTACATTGGTGAATGCATAATATAGACCTGCCTTTTTCCAATCCCCTATTAATTCCACTTATTGCAGTACTTCCTTTTACAACCTTTTTTCCCCTCACTTTATCTATAATTTCATTAGTTTTCTTCTCAATTTTTTTTGTGAAATTTTCTCATGTTCTTTCAAACTGGGCTAAAAAAATATTTGAGCGTAGACAGCCAACTACTTTACTCCCAATAACTTTCTCCAATCTAAACTTTACAAGGGAAAGAATGAGAAGACGAGGTATACATTCATCGCCAGTCGGTAAACTGCTCAAGTCATGGCTGTGGTATTTGTAGTGATGGCAGAGGGGAGAGGGGGGGGGGGTTGGTTCTTACATCGGGTGGATAGCGATATCTGAGGCAGTCACGCAATACGAGTATCACTTAGAGTTAGAGGCTTGGCTTTCTTTCTTTACTGGAATTACAAACTCACCCGACTCCCCTCTTCCGTTCACACCAATCTTTATAGCTCCCGCCTGTCACGGGAGCAACAGTAGTAGTTAAAAAGGGTGGAAAGGAGTTTCCAGGTTTTTTGGCAGTGCTGGCAAGTGAAATATATTGGTGGTTTGTCTGTTGTCTCCCCCCCCCCCCCACCCTCCCCCACAGCTCTGGAGTATTACTGCTTATTGGCGGAGCAGATAAAATGAATGAGGCCTTTTTGTCTCGGATAAAAAGCCGTGTAGTAGCTAGCTTGTGTTTTTGAATGGAATTTCTCCAGACATTTCGTGGTATCAGTAGTATGCACGCGAAAGTATTAAGGGTGAACTGGATTATCAGTTAAAATATAAATACATAATGCTCAAATCGATTTACTTTCACACAAGGAAAAATTTATGACTTTTAATGCTTTACTGATAATAGGAAAAGTAACTTTTATTACTTTGTTAATGTTGCCTTTAAAACCATCTCCAATTCCTGCAAAATGTTAGGAAAAGATAATACTTCTAGGTTAGAATTACTTGGTATTAGTTATTATTTATATCAAATAGCAGGCGTTTTGATGGCTATCATTAGCTCTTTAGTTGACTTCAGACTTCACAGAGGGGAAGGAACATCAAAGTGAAAAAAGTCGAGAGGGGAGGGGGAGGGAACAGAAGAGTGTTTCAAAGACGAAGTTAGAAAGGTAGAAAAGAGGTGAGGTGAGTACTGTGAAGTAGTCGAATATGACATACATTGGGATCGTGGTAATTTGAAGTCAGAAGTCAACTGCCGGTTGATGGACTTTTTTGCTGTATGAGTATACGTTACCCAGGGTGCACCACGTAGAGGTAAGTCTATCACGAACCCCGCATTGGTCATTATAATGTGTTATTTAACAATGATTTATACTTGTACTCAGATATGAAATCAATTAAAAACAGTAGCGTCAGCTCATTCTTCCTATTCCACAGAGCTTAGCATGCTCTTGAGGGATTTCAAAGTGTCCTTCAGTGCATGTCCGATGAGCGAATTGGACATCGACACTGGTAACTCCAGGCCAATGTTGGGATGCCGAAATTCGTATTTCTCGTTATATAGTGACTCCATGATGTTACACCACCATCAAAAATGACTACTAGAAGGCTCGTTATTGGTAAAGCTTTGAGCTGATAACTCACAGACTGCCAGTATGCCTGGATCTTCAGTTTAAAATCCATTCAACTAATGCCAACTGACTATCTGATGGTCATAAAATAGGGATCAGTTAGAGTAAAGCCTTCCGACAATCAGTTTCTCTTTAATCCACGTTTGATATTAACGATAAAACAGGCAACTAAAGTCAACCTTTTCTTTTTACTGAATTTGCTAAATTTGCCCTATTGTCACAATTTTTAAAGACTGGTTCCTATTTGCACGTCTTGATTTCCTTCCCTAGGGATTTTTAGGCTCGCCCCCTCTTTCCAAGTTTTTAAAAATCTGTCCCACATAGATAAAACGTTTGCTCAAGGCTGGTTTATTGGATGCTAAGAAAAACAAAGTGCGTGAAGTGATCAGAAGGTAGAGATGGGTGTGAAGGTGCAATTGAGGTGGCATCTACGTTTTCAGGTAATGCATATACCATAATGACATAAACAATAAAGTTGATATATAGTCCACGCAAAAATGTATAGGGTCTTATAGGGTATTGCAATTTAGAAAAAATAGCCATATCAAGGATCACTAATAGCATAGGAGGCTTGCTGACGTATCAACTTATATAATGGTCTCTCTTCTGCGGGGTGGGGAGGGGGGGGGGATGAGGGTGCGCGATTGACTCACCTCCACGTGGTGCACCCTGGGAAACGTATGCTCATACGACAATAAATCTATAAACTGACATTTGACTTCTGACTTCAAACTATCATGGCCCCACTGTAAGTCATAATCGACCACTTCCACAATACTCACCTCACCTTTTTCTCTACCTTTGTGTCCGCCTCTCTTGCATTTGTGAATCACTATTCTGTTCCCCCTCTCGACATTTTGTAACTTTGCTGTTCCTCCTCTTTGTGAAGCCCCAAGTCAACTAAAGAGCTAATGATAAAGCCTCCTGTTGTAGAAGAATATAACTTCATACTCTTAACATTATAGAAGGCTGTTAAATGTTCCAAAAAACAACCCTTGTTTAATTTCATTTATCACTACATCGGCTTCTTCCAAAGTATTTGACATTTAAGGTTTTTTGATCCTCCTTGAAAAGTAGTTACTGAAGACAACTTATAACCTTAAATTCCATCAAAAACCATTCGTATCTAATGCCTCCATTCCCATTTGGATTAAATATGTTCAGATCAATGATGGATAGGACCCTGTTTGTACAACATTTTCATCTTTCTTCCCACTTCTTTGTTCATCCTCCTGGATTTTTGGGCTGTTCCCGCTATGTTCAGCCATATTTGCCTCAAACGTGGGCAAAAGATTTACTCGGATGTGACACTACCGATTATTGCAACCAGTATCGTATTCCCAAGGGTATAATTGAACGGATCGATGAACGACTGACGAATTGATATTATTAAAGCCGAAAACGTTGCCATAAAATGCCTTACCGTGTAAAGCAGTAGAAAGAGGATGTGTGGTAATTAAAGGTTACAAAAGAGTGATTATGATGGAATTATTTTTATGAAAATATGTAAATGAACGGGTGTTTTTTTAAGTTGGCTTTAACGTTTACACTCTCTTTCACGCAGCCTGGGAACAATTTTATTTAAGTAGTTATCTGCTAAGCTTAAATAGATAAAGAGATGTTTGAAACTGAAACAATTTTTAGTTCTCATTTCTTTTAAATTTAATGTATCAAACTTAAACATACTGTTTGAATACTTCAAAGTGGTAGAGATGCCTATCGGAAACTGAAGCACATGTATTGCTAAGACATCCATGGTAAATTATCTACTAGACCATACAAAATTTCGAGTAACTTTCCAACCTTTATTGAATTTGGTACATCTAAAATGTCGGGGGTAACACTGAGTGATGATATTCTGAACGAGAACATATTAGGCACCATTAATGGGACATGCGCCTTCCTAATAGATTCCACGTAGATGAATTTCGTGGAGATCCGGACAGAGGTGGTATAGTAGCCAGCCGAGTATGTTGATAAAAAAATTTAGGATTTCTAGCATAGCATTCACACACATAGACCCCTATTGATAGTTTTTGCAAGGTCTGTTCATTTAAGATCCCTAGATATTGGCTGATATCTGTTGTCAATAGAAGTTTCAATTAACTATGCTTTCACAAATTTGATATAAAACTCAACGCCTTGATAAAATCAAACTTACTGAAAAGATTGATATCCATTTGCAGATAAGTTCAAATCTCATTACATGCAATTCACTGATTGATCAAGATCAATAGCCCATTCATTATTCTTCGTCCCGTTTCCATGTTAAATAATGGTACTGTTACCTCATTTTTGAGGTAAATTTTAGATATACCCAGGCAGATCTAGTAAGAAAAAATACTTTGCACACCCTGCTTTGACCAAAGCCAACCAAATACGATTGGCCATTCATATAACAGAATGTTAATTAATGGCCAATGATCCCATGGTTTTAATTTAACTAAAATACACTTTGAAAAGTGAGTTACATACATATTTGTAAAGAAGGCAGTAAATATAAATTAATTTGTGCACAGCTTTAACATTCATTGTTTTTTAAAAACGTCTAACGTTCCCCATTTTACATATATGAGCACTTGCATCGATTTCGAGAGGTGATCGTGTTTTCGTAGAGTGGTTTGATGTTGATGTTGTAATATCTCATAAATGAGAATATATTGCCAACTTCCGCCCGAATAGGCGTGGAATGCGATCAAGCGTGAAGAAAGTTGGGTTCCGTAAACTCTCAAAGTGCCTCAGTTATCTGAGCTTTCACTTATAGTAGTAGAAAATTGTACTTTATTCCTTATTGCAATTGAGAAAGATAATGAGAGCTTAGGTTTGATATTAGCTAATTCAATTGGTTAGTTCAAAAAACACAGCAGAAATTGCCTCCTCCTGAACACAAATCTGTAAACATAAACCTTTTTCCCCTGGAAATGACTTAAGTCTAAAATGCAATCAGTGTTTTAACTGGAAATAGGGTACTAACAAAAAGACAATCAACAAAATATAAGCTAGATTATAAAAAAATGTTTTTTTCCCTAATTACCTAAGCAGGAGTTTTGAAAATATGTCATGTAGTTCCTTTTTTCGAAAGCCTCAGTGATAGAAGTCCGTTGAAATAAAGTTCATTTTCCACAATTCTTGTTGTATTGCGAGATAACCCTCCTCCACGGGTAGTTTCAAGTTTACCATTAGCCTTATCAAGACGAGGGTGCATATCATTCTTTATAGCTTGACAGTTGTGCCATCAGTCCACTTATCCTGATGGGCCAAGCAATATCTCTATGACAGAGTCATGTCAAAAAATAACTTTCCAAATAAAAAAATAATTGTCCACCTTCCTGTAGGCTTGATGTTTTGGTAAATTATGGACTCTATCATTAATTATAGTGGCCTATTTGGTGCGAAAAGTATTCACTGGAAAAATTAAAACCAGTGTGAAACAATGCATTCGATTGTTGACCATTTTTTAAGGTAACAGTATTCTATGCTCTTGACAGGCTGGAAAGTTTAGTCCCTCCTCGTGAAACATGAAGTCCGCTGAAGATAAGTTAAAGATGGAATTAGTTTAGAGAAATTTTAAATTCAATAAAGCCAATATAGCACTAAAAATCGCCTTCATATAATTGAAAAGTATTTTTGTTCCGAATAACTGCCAAGCTGTCAGAAGCGGTTTACGCTCACGCGTTGATAAGGTTGATGTGCCTATTGGAAACTACTTGTTTCTTCCAATAATCTTTTACGTTAATAAACCACAATTTTACAGCATTTTACCAACTATATCCATAAAAAGACAAACCGAAGCATTTGTTAAGAGATATCAAAGTTTCATTTAATGACATATTCGATGTCATACATTTGCTATTCAGTCTATGAAGAACATTATTAGGTCAGCAAAGTAATCATATTGGGTATAAACCAGAAATAACTTCCTCAAGCTCCCCCCCCCCTTATGATGCATACTGCACCTGCTCAGTGTTAACAGACGCAGATTCAGACATAGTTCATAAGTTGGTTGAGTGTAGGATTGGATATAACTATATGGTAATTATTTTGAGCATAAAAGAAAAAATTATTATTCATAAAGCAGCATATCAGAATAAAATTATTCAAAGAGCAGGCCATTCAATGAAAGACGATTGATTTTATTGCGTAGTTACTTCCCGCGTTTACGACGTAGGAGTTATGTCTCAGTGATAAGGAACCAAAATTGCACTTTCAACATATATCGAAACAATTTTACCCTCAGGTAATATATGAATTATTATGAAGGATAGAGCAATTTACTCAAATTTAAGCGATTGATATATTTTATAGTGTTTTTTTATCAATGTTTTATCTTTTATTCGATAAATTTTAATTCAAAGTGTCCAAGTATCATTTAAAACATTCGTCAACTAACATTCAACCCCATTGTCAGTAGTCCAACACACCTATCTTAAGCAAGAACTTTATAAATAATAGGTCGGATAAGAAGAGATTAATGTATATACTTGGATTTTGAATCAGGGTCATTGATCGTAGCAAACGCAGTGCGAATTAACAGAGATATATGTATAAAAATATTAGAAAATTATACCATGAGTAATAATCAAAATTTATTGTTAAATATTTATTCACGGTGATGAATAAGAAATTTACTATATATTGACAATGAAAATCTCTTGAATGGGTTTACATTTAAATAATGAAGTGACCTAGAAATTATAACCTGTATTGGCTTGAAATCAGCTGATTAAGTTTTAGCGTTAATCTTTATGAATGAAATTGAGGTGGTATTAAGCAAAAGGTTTTATAGACCTGGAGATTTAATACATGGGTATTGTTAGTTTTTCTTTCACATATTTTAAGGGCGATTTTCTATCGACAGATACGTCCATCTAATATCGATGTCATTAACATAAAAGTGCAATGCACATTTAAATGTATGTCTTCTTTTCATTTAATAGAAATTAATATTAAGGCTCATACCAAAGACGTACGATAAACAAGTGTGATCTTCTATCTTCTGTCGAAGTTTTTTATTTTAAAGGTATGCTCTTTTATTTAATTTGCTATTTCAGACTGCCATCCTATCGGTTATTATGTTTTTCCTTTTGAACTGAAGTTATCTACCTCTATTGACAGTAAGCAATTCATTTCTCTTGAAGCTTTTGTAGATAGCGCCAATTTTTTTAGCTTATCTTGTCCTGGTGATTTTTTCATTCGAGAGTATGATGTAACTGCCTGTGCCTTTAGTGACTCCCAAACTGTTCTCACCAACAAAACCAATTTTTTTATCCACTCAAATAAAAGCTTCACCGATAATCAAGAATCAGTTGTAGAAACAATTAGATCCAATAAATATTCACCAAAAGTTTGTATTACGCGCCACTTCCCTGAGTCCTCTGTTCTCCAAATTGATACGGTTATTGTGATTCAAAGGAAGTCTTCTCCTGGATTTTCTTTAAGGATAGCCCAAAAGGATCCTCCCTATGAATTAGGGACTTCAGTTATTATAGTAGTTTCTCCTACTTTGTCTGATTATCATCATATCGATTCTGTTAGCTATCGCGTAAGTCGTTCTTTTTGTATTACGTCATACTTGAATGCCATTTTAATTTCCCTTTGCCTTAGTATGTCAATTATCCATCATTTTTCTTTATTTCATTGATAGTTACTTAGACATGTTGAAGCGAACCCAGGCTTTTGTGATATTGCGAATGGTGAAACAGAGGCAAATAAATTTACGGACGTTTTATTTGGCGTAATTCGGCCTGCGTTTAACGATAGTGTGGAAAACGATCAAATAGAATTACCCTTGCCGCCTGCATCATACACCGAGTGCGTTTGGACGACAAATATGGCTCAAATTTCAGTGAGTTTTGTATATTTCTTTCATCTAAATTGCTTCCCTTAAATGGAATCCATTTATTCATTATCGATTGATTTATTGACACCATTGTTTTTACGCTTTATGAATTTGCTTTAACTCAGAAAGTCGTCAATTTCCTAATTGTTATTACTTTGTAGTCATAAAATTTGTAATTATTTTTAAGAAACCCTCATTAACTTTTATGTTTAAGTTTAAACGTTAATGAGAAATAATCTCTTGTGCTTATTTGAGCACACTCCAACCTGTCTTGCATACCCCCTGATCCAGGCACTGTAAGATCATTATAAATTCCCTTTACTCTTTCAAACTTTTTCATTTTGAGCGTTATCCCCTCTTTATGAATTTTTTAAAATGTCTCAGCCTCTAGCTACTAGCTCAACACTACTTTTGCGCTAATTTATTTAATTTTAATAGATCACTTCATTGTGCCTTTTGTAGTAGTTTTTTTCGTGATTTTCAGGAGATTTTGTTTATTAAAATTACCCTTTGGATATCTTCCGTGTTAATATTGATCGTTGTATTTTTTTAATTTTTAAAAGTCCGCTTCTTAGGTGCAAAGGTCCTATCATGTTTGTGTCAGCTTTTCTAGGTCAACAGGCAGTAGTGAACAAACCGTGTTCCTGTGTCGGTCTCTCTCTCTCACATCGCATGCTGAAACGTGATTAACAATCTCGAAAGCAATGTATTTCACTTCATTTATGGCTTAATGCAATTGTTTACATGAGGCTTTTAGAAAGTTGGATCGCGTAGCGGTCTTTCCCATTTTAGGAAAAATATATCACTCATTGCTCTCCTCAAGTTATTCTGAAAAAAAGTGGGCCTGCCTTTTATAAGACTGTAAATTTCTTTTTTATAAAGCACCCTCGTGCTTTTCTGATTCTCGGTATTGAAAATTTAGTTATTTGCCATTTCTGAGACGTGTATATCGTTGCTTTAGTTTTATTTCTGATTCTATTAAACAGTGAAAATACCACTTTACTAAGGGATTTCATACAAGAGGGACTCTTGAATTCTAATTCAAGTGTAGCCTGTATCGTTTTTTTAAATGCGCAGATTTTTATAGAAAGGATAAAAAACGAGGAAATCTTTCAGTTTGGTTCTTGAAAAACTACACAATTATGGTGACACATTACTCCATTCGGTCAGCAATTTCTTCTGATAACTGGAATCTATGCGGAGACTATCTACTAACAGGTCATTACTCTCTTTCTAGAATTCTGTCTTACAGTTCTTTGTGTTCTTTGTATCGATCTGGGCCTCTACTTGCGTAATAAATCTAGGCCATCTCTGTACAAGAAAAGTTGATTTCCGAGTTTCATTTTTCGTTCTTGAACATTTTATTATCCGAATATCTTTATTGGAATTTACTTTTACATTCCCACTAGAAGAAGTTTTCACCTCACTTGAATTGGACAAGAAGAAGGTGTTCTGGTGACATTTCTACAAGAAACTCACTGTCCATCACTTCTATAATTAACCTGGAGTAACCGCGGTGGTTGGTCGCCCACCACTGGTGTGCACCGATGAGTAGAGATCCCGTGACATCTGAATTAGTAGACGTTGACGCCGCATCTCCGACGCACGAAATTTTACCACATAAATTGCAAATTCGTCGTCCTGTACTGGGAGGATAAATTTATTGTGCATTTGAATTTTTAGTGCCGCATTTTTAACGATTCATACTTCTAACCGCCAATTCAATTGCCAAGTGCTTACTGGGACCTTTCCATTGTTTATCTACTGGCTGTATTTGCCAGGGTTGTTCTTATCTTGCCTGTGAAGCCTAAGTATCCAAGACAGAAAAGAATGGGGTGATTGTTATAGTTTTGATCTACAACTTAATTGAGTGATGGCTAAAATCTGCCTCTTGTGGATAATGGGGGAGATAGACTATTTTTAAAATCAAACATTTAGACTTAATCATGAGAGCACACAATCTGTCTTTCAGATTAATGCATACATGATTGTTAAACCTTTAAAGGTCTATTAGGAGAAATGTTCAGAGCTCCACGAAGTCGTACTTACGAGAAGTCTAATCGTCCCACCTCGCTTTGCAGT
This sequence comes from Rodentolepis nana, assembly GCA_900617975.1. Classification (NCBI taxonomy): domain Eukaryota; kingdom Metazoa; phylum Platyhelminthes; class Cestoda; order Cyclophyllidea; family Hymenolepididae; genus Rodentolepis; species Rodentolepis nana. Next base: position 5,618 of record UZAE01000667.1, on the reverse strand, counting down.
ATCTGCATCCAACTTTCTAATCGAACAACTTTTCGTAACTTCATAAAAAGCACATCTGAAAATTCGAATCTCCGCATATCTTTATATTCAGATTTACTTTTCAGGCACTATAAAGTTCCTCATCCTAATAACGAAGCTCTTATAATTGTGCCACCCTCAACTGATTCTCTCGATATTTGCTACCAGCAACTATCTTCGAATGCTTTTTTTTCAGTATCGCTATGAGGTTGAGGTTAGTATAGCCTCATCTCTAAATCCTAGTCTGCTACCCTCTAGTAAAGCCGCTTTTGAATGCCCACCTATCGTATTCGCCATTCCTGTTGTGGTTGTTCCACCAAGTGCTGTCCCCGAATCGTCTCTTCCTCAATGGACATCTCTTTGTCTTTTCGCATTGACTGAAGATGAGTGGAATACGTCTTCGGATTTCTCTAAAAAGGATCAGTCTGGATCGCTTTCCAGTCCGTGTCAAACTGTAGTGGTATCTGGGGGGAAACGAGGACCAGCGGGTATCTCTTCGCTTAAAGTACAAGGTTAGTTTTAGTAGCATTTTAAGCGCCTAAACTTGTTTATGTTTTTTGCTCTTTCGATTCTCTCTACTGAAATGTTTTAGTAGGAGTTTTACTACTAGGATGCGGTTAGAATTTATTTATTTACAAGCATTATCATATCATAGGTCTTTAATCGTTACATGCTTTCATAGAAATCTTATATATTTTCTCAAAATTTTCCATAATGTAAATGCTTTATTAATTTCATCTAAATATTTATTAATCCATACATTTCATTGAATTTGTTTCAATATTTTCTCATTCATTTGCAAATTATTAAATTGACATTTCTTTTCACAATTTAGAGAATCCTGAATTTACAAAGATCCCCGTTCTTCGCCACCTTGGAGCCTCACACTTTTGATGTGCCAAATTTGTCAACTTTTAATGACTTTATATGTTATTGTGTAGTCTTATTTTCTACACTTTATTAGGTAGTGTTTATAAATAAAATGATAAATTTCTTATTGTTTTTTTTAATTATTGTGCTTCAACTTTAAGAAACCAATTATTGCAGCTAAAACGTGCCGTCTTTAGTCTAACTGCTATTATCATTGCTACAGTAGATGCGTTTAAAGGTTGTAGATAATGAATGTGGTTACATATGACTGGTTGATTGGGGGTGTGCGATAGACTTACCTCCACGTGGTGAAACCTGGGCAATGGATACTCAGACACAAAAAAGTCTATTAACCGGAAGTCGACTTCTGATTTCAAACTACCGTCACCCCACTGTATGCATATTCGACTACTTCCGCAGCACCCACCTCACTTTTTTTCCGTTATGTCTACCTCTTTTACATCTTTGAAACACTCTTCTGTCCCCCCCCCCCCTGGACTCTGTTCTCTTCTCCTCTGTGAAGCCTCAAGTCAACTAAAGAGCTAATAATAGCTATCAAAACGCCTGTTATTTGATTTAAATAAATGATTGGTTGATGGAGATAATACAAATTTTACCTTTATTATTCAAAATATCACTTTAAGATATCGATGACTTAAGTGCTTTTGAAATAGTGCTCGAAACTATTGGTTAAGTTTATGGCGAATGATATGCACAACTGTATTGATTAAGACTGATAATGAATGTTTCAAAAGCGATTTGGGAGCATGAAGTTATTCTTCTGCCTATTATTTGAAAAAGCTAGTTTGAAATAACCTAGATGCATATATACTTACTCAAAAATTTGCAGCAAAGACAAAACCTCTAGGTGTTGTAATATCAAATAAAGCTGTTGTTCTAATTCTTTCTCTTTGCACCAGTCCGAGAATAATAGTTAAATATATAAAAAAAACTCTGTGATTAAGATCTCTACAGAGAAGAAAATTGGCCTATGTTCAGTACCGTTTAATTGACTAAGGGCACCTTATTTCCCATAAATAAATCAGTAAATCGAAATTTCCAACTTAAACGAAGGTTCAAAATTAATTATAAGAAATGAAATATATTTGGCATATAGTTTGTTATTTTATAAACTTGGAACGGTTGAGTTTTAAATTGCTATGTTAACAGATCGTCAGCAAATTCCGTACATTGATGAATTAAGGACTAAAAAATTTTCAAATAACAAAAATATGTATAGTTGATTTTACGAAAAATGTGTCTTAAAAACATTAATAGGACTAAGACAATGATTGCTAAAGATATATATGCAACGAATGAAAGCATTTTTATGTTAAATAATATTTGTCATCCAGTTATTTGAATAAAGGTTAAAAATCCATGATATAAATTAAAATTAGCTAATTAAATATTTAATTGAATGCAAAAATTAGAAAATATCTTATTACAAATTTTATAGAAAAGTTTGTTTAGCAAAATGTTTAAATTAGTCGAAAATGGAATATCTTGTATAGAGCGCAAATCATTTCCTTCAAATTATTTTGGAACATGTTACGTATTCAAGTGAACGACGAAAATGACGCCTACTCTTCTAACATCAAGCAAATCAATGGAGACACGCCATCCATTAAGAAAAAAGGCCTTAATATAGTCAGTCCAAATGCAGTAAAGCATCAGAGCTGCTTTGATATTGGCTCGAAAATCAATGCAGAAAACAGCCTTCTTGATTGCCCTACGGAGTCCTACTTTCCTTCTTCTGACCACGGTTTGTTACAATTTTCATACTCATTGGGTTTATTTTCTAGACTACTCTGATGTTTTCTGTTTGGGTGGGACTATGGAAGATGTTTTTGTTGATATCCATAAAATCGCAGGATCTTGGAGGCCTAATCGAATGGCAGCAAATATTTGTGGTACGGTATAAGCTTTAAATATACATTAACATGTTTTTCTAAAATATTTCTTTTTAGATGTTCAACCATCGGATCAGTTCAATTTGCCTATTTTCGAATCTCAATTTTTCAAATTGATCTGAAATTCCCCTGAATGTTTGCTTTATTAACACGTCAGCTGTTTTAACATTCCTGTTTCAAAATAGCTTCATTTATATTTTAAATCTTTTCTGTAAATTCTATTTTAAAGTAATAAGGTGTTATTGTGGTTTTCTTATTTGGTATTTTACCAGGTGTATGTATGGCCATTAATGGGCATGGTTGATTACATCTTTAGGGTATTGGACATTTTACTTGGCAATTAATAGATTTATTGTATGATGTTACGAAACTGGATTTCGTTGATTATTATTCGCAGTTAGGTACAGCCAGTAGTTATTTAAATGTGAATTACTTGGCTTGAATAGTTGCATTCTGGTGTCACTTGGAGGGATTCTCCATTGACCTTATATATTTAAGCTAACCTTTACTGAAAGAATATTTGGATGTAACCGTTTCGGGAAAATTTGCGACTGCAAATTGTGCCATGATTCCTGCATGAACACCACGAGCACATTTTCTTGGTATCACATTTTCTACCTATTTTGTTCTCCTATTGGTCACTGTATAGTATTTGTATACTCAAGCACACAAAAATTCAAATCGATTGCTATGGTAACGTCGGGATTTTATTCCGAAATTCGTATGTCTCCTTTTAATCGGTTGTCTTGACAACCTTTATAGACGTGTACGCCCTTAGGGCGAAGTCTCACGAGTGTGCATTTCCATTGTTGCTTTACCTCTTACTGTCTTCACGTTTATCTTAATAAAGCTGGGAGCTTTAGAGTCATTCTTCATTAATTTCGCTTATGTTCTAACACTTATTTTTATTAGGTCAATTAGGTGTCCTTAAAAGAATCGGTTGTTTAAGAATTAATTCCTTTAAGCCTCTTGACCTATTAACAATAAAAAATGTATTTCATGTTATTAGATAACGACCGATTGTTGCCATGTGGCCCCTTTTAGGTGCCTAAACCGTAAGGACAGTATAAGTCGAAGGCGAAGAAAGAGTATATTCGAAACTTGTTCATTGTTGTGATCATTTCTACCGAGACTTTCAAAAACATTAAAATACTTAGGAATTGATCGGATGCTTCTTATGTTAAGACGAATACCTATCGATTAGAAAGTGGTATGAGGTGCCAGCCTCTCTTTTGACCGGTTTCTTGTTCCAAATCAAATTTTAATCGTCTAAATAATGACTGGAGGGATGTATTATAGATAAAGTAGTTTCTCAAGTCAAGGAACAGCCCTAATCTCAATTAGACTTTCAGTAAGCTGAACTTGTAGCGTACTATTTATCACATACCATTTGGAGTGTACTGAATTACTTTATGAGGGTAGACATGTACGGTCTCATACAGTTGGAGGATAGTTGTTTGAATGTGATGTTCACTACTTTCGGTTAAGAAGTCTAAGTTAAAACAGTGGAAATTATGCTTGGCACTGTACTTTTGAGGACTGAATATCAAATCCTCCATGATGTGAATTCAAGTTGAACTGCACTTTTAGTCGAGTTCAATTCTGATTTTCTTAGAAATATTAATTAATCAGACAGATTTACATTAACCTAAACCTTAAATGTGGAGCTTAGGTAATATAGCTAACGCTTTCAATTCACTTATGCTGACTAGCCGGGCCAAGGTACTGAAAGAACAGTTTTATCCGTTGTTCTTAAATAGAAAAAAGTTTCGATTGGTATTAACTCGTTCATTTTCGTACTTTGTTGAACTCTCTAAAACGACTTAAGGGGTGGCATATGAACGGTCATTTTCGTAGTAAAACAGTGAATGAATTACTCCAACCCATGCATTGTCATGAATTCGTTGCTTTGATAATGAGTGTGAAATATGCAAGCCCGGTCAAATGACCCCATAGAAAATAAGCAATGAGTGGGAGAACGAAGTTGATTTCAAATCTGAACCTAGTGTGTAATACTTCGATTTTTGGTACCAATTTATTAGTGGGGAGGAGGAAGGGGGGACTGGCTACTGGGAAAATCAAGATACACAAGGTCTCTCACTCATAACAATTACGCTTTGGAATATAATTAATTGAAGCGTAAATTTGTTTTCTCTGTAGCCTCGTCTGCTGATCTACCAAGTGTTTCTAAGGAATCCTGCGATATGTTGTAAATTGCGACGGTGGCTTTGCAACATATCACCAGTCTTCCACAAAAACAATGGTTGTTTGAAGAAAATCTGAGGATAACTCAAGAATTTTGCAAAATATATATCCATAATTTTAAACTGATGCCTGCTTTACTATTTAAATTTCAATAGCCTCCTAGTGATCGTTAACAATAAATAGGATTATTCGCATTGAACTTGTCATTTAACTTTATTCGTAAAAAAACCTTAAGACAAGTACCAGTATTAACTTGTGGGAATTTATTAATTTCCAATCAATGCGACGATGATTACTTAATTTTAAAGATTTGAGTCATCAAGTTAGTAGTAGGCATCGATGTAATTACTGGGTAAAATATAAAAAAAAAGTCAAAGGCATTTAGTGTAAATCTGTTTAAGTTATATAAAAGTTAACTTGCAGAGAGTTTATGCAAATTACTACTTAAATGTAGTTATTAAATGATAAACATGGCAAGAAAGTTGCCAGGACATACCGATAGAGCGTCCATATGGTGGCTTCGGTTGCGACCAAATGAAACCGTCATCGTCATTAAATATGGTAAAGTTTCTCGTGTTGTCCTCGTCCTCAGAGCAAAGGGAGGGAGGAGGG
>UZAE01000666.1:0-19866 GCA_900617975.1 Rodentolepis nana | reverse complement strand
ATAATGATAATTATCAAAATGCCTGCCATTTGAAATAAATTTGGAAAAAATGCCCACAAAACCATAGATACAAATGTCAAAATTGACTTATATTAACAGACTTTAATTAACTACCTAAAGTTGTTTGATATGCAATAAAAATCTATTACCATTTAAGGTAAGTAATATGTAATTCTATACTTACCTCCTCAGCCTCAAAGTATGGATTGGTATTGGGCCGAGGAACATGTCTTCCCGGTGGTTGAGTTAGCCACTCACACCATCTACGAATAACATCCAATTTAAAGGATAGGTCATCAGCTCTTCGCCTGCAGGACTTCAATTCTCTCTCCTTGGCATCTATCTGGTTTTGCATTTCTGTGATCTCACTCTCTGAAGGGAGAATAAGATAGACGTAATTTTTATTGTGCGGTATATCAAAGAAATCAAGCAAAAAAGATTTTGCACAACAGAAGAATCTCTTTAAGTCCTCGGGCATGGGGTGCCGTGGTGCATCATGGGCAACGTATACTCATACGGCAAAAAGTCTATTATTCGGCAGTTGACTTATGACTTCAAACTACCATGGCCCCACTGTATGCCATATTCCACCACTTTCACAGTACTCACCTCACCTTACCCTTTTCTCTACCTTTATGCCTGTCTCTTTTGCATCTGTGAATCACCCACCTGTTCCCCTCTCGACTTTTGTGACTTTGATGTCAACTGAAGCGCTAATGATTACTATCATAAAGCCTGCCACTTGATATAAATAAATAAAGTTCCTGGCATTGGAATCAGGATGGTACCAAGGAAATCTGACATCGCTTACATAGGTTCGTGGCAATACAAATCAGTAAAAACGAACTTTTATACTGCCAAATTTTAATATATGTTTTGCACCTGAAAAATGTGTGGAAATTGTGTGGCATTTAAAAAAATAATTTATTCTCAGACGATAAAGGTAAATATAGATCAAAAATGATGTCAACTGTCAAACATTGAGCACATCAATAACAGCAAGGAACAAATTTCTGGAAATTTGCCCATTTCAATTGGCTTTAACAAGATTGGATGAGACTACATGACCGACCACCCACTCTGCCAATTCTATTATCTTATCACCTCCGAAAACAACAGACTTGGGACATAATTTGGCGGCCTAGAGACAAATTTCTGGATTTCGAATCTTGGAGTCCTACGTCAAAAGGACACGAACTACGTACCATTAAGTTCATTACGGAAAAACTGCTAAGTAGGGATAGATTGAGGTCTACCGATCAACTCCCTATAGTGGGTTTTACGCTACCAAGTTCTTACACCATTTCAACTAAAATCTCAGTTGTATACTATGGGCAACAGTATTTTCATCCTAGGAGAAATCAACTGAACATACTCCAACAGGCTGTTTGGGAAGTCAATTTTGTCAACACACTTCGTAATAAAAAATTACAGCAATTAAAGGTTGGGTACGTGAAAAGACCAACTTAGAGGTAATTACAGAATAAAGTCAGGGTTAGAAGATGACTAATCGCCTTCAAATATCTCTCAGAGATAACAAGTGGGCGAAAGTGAAGTAATATCGCGTTCCGCGTATCCTATATGAACTGATGGAGGCAACTGATGTTTAATGGATAGATAATGCCCTCTAGTAAGTTGAATACACCTTAACGGGCGCCTTACAGCTGCCACTCAAGACAAACTGTCTCGAACGCATAACAAGACCCTTCATCTACAATTCAAGGTTGGTTATCTTAGACTGAGTTAAAGGATATCTGTACATGGCGCGGCGAATTAAACTTACTAAATAAAAATCAGAAAAAGATGTGAAATTAACAAACAAAGTTTTCATAAAGTTATGGTTTAGAAAACAAAAAAAAAATTAGAACTATAAATTAATTATCAACCGAAGTGCTTAAGTTAGGCATCTCAAAGGAAGTAGTAACAAAATGTAGACAGATGCGTGCGAGAAACATGGAAAAGATGCGCGATTAGAAGATTTAAACAAACTTGAAAAGATGCGCTAGGAAATAAAGTTGGTCATTTGCTTATTTTAATTCATGGTTGTCTACAGAGTTACAAGGGCAAACACACGGCTTATGAAACCTGGAAGGAGACTACGAGAACAATTCCATCTTTTTGAATAGAAAAAAAGCAAGCTTCCACGAAGAAAAGCAGCATAATCACTAGTCCACTTACTTTGAAACAGATATCTTGTGCGGAAGTTGACAAGAAAGATATTTGAGGTGATTTTTGAAAAGGAACTAAAACTCCTAGTTCTCCTCTATTCCAATATCTACTGTTAAAGTGAATGAAAATTTAGACCAATTGTCCGTAAAACCCAATTTTATATGAAATGGCCAGATCGTTCAAACAATTTCCTATATAAACAACTTATTTATTTCTTGAAATTGGTGCATGTTAAAAATTTTAAATCCTAAAGAACTTGCAGGCTTTGGCAATTAGCCTATGAAAAACGGCAAATTAAAAACGCTTAACAAATATTTGATTTATTTTAAAACTTTAAAAATTAATAAAACTCTGAAATGGGTAAGGCTCATGCAACCATAAAACTTTCAAGGAAATAATAAACTCTCGTCTAATCTGTCTGAAAAAGGACTCTCTGATTTAGCTTCGCAAGCAGGGCGAGTGGACGTATGAGTTACAAGTTTAGATGAAATCAGTGGAATATTGGCACCGATCAAATATTTAATTAAAGAATAATTAGAGATATGCATTTTCGACTAGTAGAAAGTTGAATCCAGGTAAAAATCATTATTGACATTTATGTAATGCTCACCGATGAGTCGAAATAACTGATCAAAATAGTTAATACAGATATGAAGAGTGTTTGGAATGCGAAATTTTCAATCGGAGTAGCTAAATAATGTACCCCCCAAATTTTCCTTTATAGATTTCTCTTAATCGATTCCGAATGTGCATCGTCTTCTGCTATGGGACCAAACTACTTTGAGGAGTATAGAATGGCAACAATACCAAATACTGGATAGCAACATTTTAGTAAACTGAGATTCAGAGCAATCTTTCCAATGTAGATAACTCTAACGATGAGGGCCTTCTAGAACAAAGAGACACCAATATACTCCATACTTTCCGCTGTGCTTGCCATAAGTATTATATTGAAATTCAAACAAGCTCTCATCCGAATGTGCCTTTTATGCAAAATTTGGTCAAATTGGCTTTCTTGAAGAGCGAGAGATGGAATTCGACTCTACTGACCTGTGCTACGTTAAAATACTTTGGACTTACCATCCCATCAACTGCCCTATCGATTGTCTAAATAGGGAACACCACGGACAAGAATTTACAAAGGAAGAATTGGAAGAATCGTGAAGTTAGATTCGTAGATCATGAAGCACTGAACCGTGTCTGCGAACAATAAACGTCCACACCCGGAATTCAAAAAGTAAATTATTGAGGCTCTTTTGAGGTTAATTTTTGGTGCTTCGTCTCGATCCTCATGCTTTTATGCACGTTAAAATGCCTTATCCTCTGTGTGTTCAGTTTGTTTCCATGATGCAATGTTAATTTTATCTGCCATGACATCAACAGATGAATAATAATTTGAATTGATATAAATTGGATTATCAGAGCATTGACATCATCAGCAGATTAATCTGACGTGAAACCTGCTAATTAAAATTATCACCTAATCGAAAAAGAAAGAATAAATGAGGTAGCATCAGTTCCATTAAGAAATATATTTCTAAGGGTCATGGAGCTGACAAAAAGTGATAATTGATAAAGAAATGCGATAAATAGAAATTTAAAAACCAAAAGATATCAAACAGGTCATCTAAACATTAAAATCCTACCAGACTGTACTCTCGCGACAAAACGACTAACCTAACAAGATGACGTTAAGGTAAAACGAGAGCACACTCGTCTCACCTGTTGGCCAATGGAAAAGGACGTGTGAGTGTGCGTATTCACATATGCGCAAATACACGAATGCAAACGGTGAGTTGCGATTTGCATATTATGATTTTGGATGTTGTTGTTGTAGTGGCTCACTCAGTCATTCTCCACACACGGAGTCCTATAGACCGTGCTATCTCATATGAACACAACATGAGAGAAAGCGCAGACTCTCTTCTCTATGTGAGGTGAAATGATGACTAGACCGGCCAGGTAAGTGAGAGTGTTACTCGCTTGTGAGAGTTCAGTTTACTCTCGAAGGAAAAGGATAGGGTTATATATTTCTACTTAAATCGGAATTAAGTAGGACCCATTGACTCGAGGTGTGATTTCAGTTGTATTTTGGGAAGAAAGGATTAATTGAAGTCGAGAACGGATAGCCTGTTCCTGAGAAAAGGACAAGTTTCTATTTTACCAAAAATCTTGACGTAAATTCGGCAAATTCAACATGGTTGCCAGAGAAAGAAAATTGCCGTTATCTGTAATTGCTTCATTTGCTGGGTAGATTGCAGCAATATAAACGGACTATATAATTCTCTTATGAGAGAGAATCTTGATGAATTTATAAATGATCATTTTGAATGTAATCTATGTGGTCAAAAAAGTCAGTTATATTAAAGCAATTAGAATACGAAGGTAGAGCAAAAATTATGCACTTTAAGTCTTGCAGCCACTCGAGTCTGATGAGCACAAATTGCGGAATATTTAACCACAGACACAAAAGTATCGATCTATATGAACATTCACACAAAGTAACAATAGTGATCTATATGATCAGTCAATCAATTCTCAAGCAAGGAGTCATTAAATAACAGCTGAAGATGATAGTGACAGCATCATATTATCCTTTAAATTTGATCTATCACGGACAAGCAATGAGACCATAGAACCCGTATTATACCGGAATCAAGAACAATTTCTTTCGAAACAAGATGACATTCGCGAGCTAATGACCCACTTATGAGAAAGGTCCGTACATAGAAAAGTGCGAGCGTGTGCTCCAAGTGCTAAACCTGTAAAATATGATTGGCTAGTGCCCTAGCCAATGGAAAAATGAAACAAGTGCCATGTCAATACTCAAATAAAAGACCAATGATTATGCAAAGAAAGCCAATTAGGAAGTTTAGCTTCAGGAAATACAATGTAACTCGACAGTGTGATAATACTGATTATTCCGATTATCGTAGATAAATTAAATGCGGATTAGCGTAACAGCGATTCGATGGAAAATCAAATATAGATGATGTGCATAATTCACCTAAAAATTGTTTAAAGCCCTCAGTTGCCTCATATCTGCTTTGCTAGAACTAAAAGCTGATGAATCCCTTGCCTAAACAACGACTGGAGAAGTAAAACGAAGGGGCAACTGACCACTAAGCACTTGATGCATTCCAGGAAACCATTACCAAAATTTGCTTGAAAAAAACGGAATCCTAGAAGCAACTAAAGGAAAACTTGTTGAGGCCATGAAATTTCATTCCACTTCCTTTAGATCTCTCCTTCGCTAACTTTACCATTCATTAGATTTTGTGTTTATTGATTGCAATTGTTTCTTAAAATTAAAATGCCAATAATTTGCAGTACAGAAAAAATAAAATAAAATATTTCTGACTGAATAAGCAACATGAAATATTAAATTTCATGTAGAGGAAAATTCCCAGGGCTCAGCCCCTCCAAGTTTGTTTAAATTCAGAAAATACATATTTAAGTTTAAAATTATCAACACAAGATAATATAAACACCGCTTTCCATTACCTTCTAATTTAGTAAAAACATCTAGCTATTTTTATGCTTAGCACCAGATAAACTACATTTTGACAAATGAAGAAACATATCCTTTAATTATTGAACGGACGCAGGTGGTGATATATAAGGAAAATTTTAAATAAACAGGAAAATGCTAAATCCAATCACTTATATACAAACTCCAGATTTTGAAGGGAGAATTACAAAGTACAAGCTGGCAATTTGTAACAAATTTTAGCTAAAACAGAAAAAGAAGGTAAAATTGACTTTATTGCTTTCCAGTTCACCACTTTATTCCGGATCATATTGGTCCAACTTAACGCGGAACAACCTCTGTACACCTGATTTAAGCAAGTTTGAAGGATCGATTAGAGTAACATGTCGGAATTAAGTACATCCTAAAATATCATTCAAGCCGTTCAAATTTTAAAATAATGGAAAATTTGTGCATTTGGAATATCTACACGAGGTGAATTAATAAATTTTTCCCATATCAACCATCCTTCCAAGATTCTTCCACAAATGACAATTTGAACCGGTGGGGGGGGGGGCTCTTTATTTAAACGTTTTCTGCACATTTAAACATCTCCCCCCCCTCTCCCCCCCCCCCCCCTCCACCTCGAGTTCGTTTTAGTGCTTCAGATGGTGCTTTTAGCGATTAGAAACCAAGCGGTATTTTCACATCAGCTAAGGAAAGATGCTTCGATCGGTGCAAACCCTTGTGGGCATTTGAGTAGCACGTAAGGGGATTAAACAGGCTGAAAGAATAATAGCATGCTAAAAATTACCCTTTTATGGAAGAATTTGCATGCCGACCGGATTCTAACTCCATGAAATGGGACACAAAGCGATTATCAATAAAAAGTGAGACAAAATTCAGCGAATCACGAAAGCCCCTAATTAGTGAAATCGATCAAGTGGTTCAAAAGATTACCAGAAATGCAAATAAACCATTCCCCTATTAACTAACCCGAATTTCGTGACACATATTTACCGTATTAGATCTCTCAAACAATTATAATCAGGGTGGACCCATTCTTACTATCCAACCAGAAGGGAAATTTCATCGCTTAAAGATCTTTCACAAGTAAATGTTGTCCAATCAACATGGGAGAAATATCGTATTTATTTTAAGATAGTGGTTTCAAAATGAATTGCAGAGCAATCGAAAATGAAATTTCAACTAAGACCTTGAGTAAATCAAATGCTCAAGAAAGTAATAAGCTGAGAGCAAATTATGACGTTCAGAAACCATCTAGTCGGGTGTCAAGATGATGAAGTGTAAGTGAAAATCAACCTGTCACTAGCCTTGAAAACTGGGAATTGAATAAGTGTTCCCATAAGTCTACCGAAGCCCCGATGACAACTGTAAGTAAGTTAAAATCTTGGTTTCAAAACTGAAATCCCCCAAGTGCCTTTCTCCTCCTCAACTTCATATTATGTTAAAAATTATGCATCTCTGTCCATGCAGTACCTACGATACGAACCATTGTTTAACTAACTAAATAATAAATGTGTGATACGAAACTAATTGACTGACAAACAATTATCAGAGTATTGATAGGAAACCAGCAACTGATCTATTTCTCATTCTATTTTTGCCAAATACAGGGTAACTTACCTAGATGTTTATCTATCTGCCTCGTTGGTATACACTCGTCCTTTACACGACTAAGTCTCTGCAACTTGCTCTCACGTTTTGGAGAAGTCTCGGGATTCTTCGGTGGTGAATTGACGAATTCTGGGAGCTAAAATATTAGAAAAGTGCTTAATGAGCATTTCCTTCCTTTTTTACTGAAACCGACATAGAAATTGAAGATTTTAGGGTCATTAAAGCGGCATGGAGCTGTTGGCAGTTTGACCTCACGGTGTCTGATTTCCCTAGGGTGGGGGTGGGGGTGGGGGAGGGGGCCATTTGTAAGTACAGAAAGAAACGAATGTACACGCTTTTTTAGAAAGCGCTATATTTCATTGATAAAATCTTATCCTTCCGAAAAAAAAATAAATGTTTCCCAGCGGATCAAACAAAAAAGAACGCGTTTAATCAGCAACATAACACAACGGATTAAAAGGGCAGAGTATGTTAGAAAAAATAGAACACAATTTTGGGTTAGATTTCCGATAATAAACAATGCTTTATAAAGAAAGGTACATGTTCAGATATGTATTTTTCACTTTGAAGATGTTCGGCAAATAATTCCATTGGAATAAAAATGAAAACCCAAATTCGTTAAGTTTAACTCTTGGGAATATGGCCCTTTTCTTAGAACGAAAGCCAAGGAAAAAATGTTGAGAATTGAGGACAGCTATTTTTGATAGACAATCCCATGGAAAAAGAGACCATTTCGAAAAGAATACATTAGGTACCTTGAATTGATTTGCAGGATGCAACCCGCTAATGTGACGAATTTAAATAAGGGGTAAGTTTTGAAATCATGGCATTTGGTAAAGCGAAAACGATGGTATGTGAGGATGACAGAGTATACCCATTCAGGACAAGAAGTAAAGAGTTTTCAACAGACGGAGACTATCCAAAAAATAAGGTGAGCTTAGAAAAAAAGATAGCCCATAACATGCCGACGTCGCTAGAGTCAATAAAGTAGCTCTTGTTCCTCTACACCTCCCCCCCTCCCCCACCTTATCTATGCTGGTACGATGGCTCATACGTATTTCATACTTTCCACAATGGCGCCTGTACTTTTACTCACCAACCCCCTTCATAATTGTATGAATACGTCGCTTTATTTACATCGCAAAAAAATGAATAGATAGTAGCACGCAATTGAGACAGACTGATAAACAAAAAAACAGAAATTTGATGCAAGATGGGTATATGCTATTTCTATTATTCCAAAATCAAGTCCTCCCTTTGAATTGGTTAAAAATGGATATGAAATTTAAAAATAGAGGCATTTAGAAATCTATAAAGGTAATTGTTGAATTTAGCATATCTCTTTTCATGGTGTGCTAGAATTTGAAAGATTTACATCCATTTTGATTAATTTGCATTGCCGATACTCTCCTTGAATGAATGAACTAGAGGGTTAAGAAAACAAAGCGGATTTCTGGAATAAAAAGAAGCTTAAATTTTGGAAACATAAGACAGCATCTTCTTTGATAAAGAGGTGGAATGCGCCGAAACATGGCACAAAATTCCAGATTGAAAATTAAAGTACCTATTTAATAACGTTAAAAGTTTCGAATTCAGTAGATCCACATTTCAACGAAAATTTATACCAATGCATTTTACAGCGAGAAGTGCGTGATAGACTTATTTTCACGTGGTGCACCTTGGGCAACGTATACTCACAGCAAAAGAGCCTATAAACCGGCAGTCGACTTCTCACTTCAAACTACCATCACCCCATTGTATGTCTTATTCGATCACTTCAACCATACTTATCCTGCCCTTTCTCTGCCTTCGCGTCTATCTGTGCCTCTTTTAAATCTTCGATTCAGTCTTCTATTCCCCCCCCCCCCCGATAGGCAGCTTTGAATGACCTTTCAGGCTACGTTACATGTATTCAAATACGAAACGTGTTTGCTATGAGTAGTTGTTCAGTATACGATGTATTTGCTATACGGGGGTGTGCTATAGACTTACCTCCACGTGGTGCACCCTGGGCAACGTATACTAATACGGCAAAAAGGTCTATAAATTGGCAGTTGACTTCAGACTTCTAACTACCATGATCCCACTGTATGTCATATTCGGCCACTTCCAGAGTACTCAACTTTCCTTTTTTTCTCTGCCTTCGTGTCTGTCCCTTTCACATCTATGAATCACTCTTCTGTTCCCCTATCTCGAGGTCAACTAAAAGGGCTAATAATAACTATCATAGAGACTGCCACTTGATAAAAGTTGCACAGCGATTCGAACAGAAGGTGGGGTGGCAGGTAGAAGTCGATCATTTTAACAACATCTCTATTGAAATTTCTGCTTTGCAAGCATACAATTTCCTTTCTGCTCACTACCAATTCAATGGCAAAACAAACGATCGGAACTGCAGAGGGAGAGAGAGAGATAAACGTCAGCCACAAAAGTCGAAAAAAATTACCAATTTTCTCGTTTACCCTACCAAACCGACCAAAACTGCTCTCTACTTTCGTGACCAACACCACAAAAGGTATCTCCTCATCGTTCTTCCATTGCAGACGAAAAAAATAGTCCGCATCTATCGCCTTCTCTCTCGCACCCTCTGGGAACAAGCAACAATTCCGAGAAGAAGTTTGCATCCAGAATAAGGATGATTATTTGCAGTAGCCAAGACCGTCCTTCTGTATTAGCTATAAAGGTTCATATTCTAAAGTAGTTACGTTGGTCATGAAATAGATTTTTTGATGACAGATTTTTTTATGTAAAGGTTGACAGGAAGACATGAGACCATGTAGCCACAAGTGAATTCAAATTTCCGTCTGCTAAAATCATTGGAATTATCAAAAAACGATTTACCAGTTTGTCAAGTATCCTGAAGGTGCCAAGGGCGAAATTCCAAGGTATTTTAACAAAAATAACGAGAATTGATACTCATATAAAACCTCAGGTTTACTATTATAAGCCAATGGTAAATTATTTTAAAACAGTGAATGATTAATAATCAAATTGATTATTAAAAGACCCTACTCTTGTTAATAACCCTGTTGAGTAAATTTCTTGTAATTTAAAAATCGCGAATCCTAATATCCGTTTAGTGGCGTATTTGCCTACCCATTAAATGGACTACGTTAAAGTTGAGACAAGTCTTGGTACTTTCTGAGATAACAATGAATTGTTAATGGGGAAATATTTAGCTGCAGATGACTTAAATTCAGTATAATTTTTATTTATTATTTTTTCTCTGTCCATGTTCAAAGATTGGGACTTTTATATGAGTTCAAAAATATAGTAGCAAACGCATTACCATTCATTTACCCATTTATTTCTATTAAGCATATCGTTTAATTTTCAGTTAAATGTAAAACACCCAACCAAAGACCTTCCTATGCATTTAGTTCCTAGAAGAGTCCCAAAATCTTGAAATTGGAAATCAATATAAAAAACCGATGGAGAAATTTCTCTTATTAATGAAAAAACCTTCACTGTTAAAGATTGTCCATTAATGCTGAAACAGTTTATGCCACTCGATATGAATTGGACATATTTCTTGATTCCTACAGGACATAAAAGAAGTGGACAAGATCATAGAATGCTTCTACCAGCTTGATGGAGGACAAAGTTGCAATTTATCCAATATAGTAAGCACCTTTATTCATAGCTCTAGTCAACAGCATCAATTCAAGTGATCATCGAAAACATAATTGACAGTTAAGTGGTGGTATCGATTTCGTTTTCACCACTAGAAAATGTTACTTGAAGCTTTAATTAAACAAATAAGGCGCGTTTACTAATGGAGAGATGGGAATTTTAGTTTGACTATGCCGGAGAATGAATTTGGATCCTCAATGTATAAAACTGTGCCATTCACATTCTGCTACCACCGAGAGAAATCAAACATTTAGGTGGGGACAATATGAATTTGGAATGACCATTAAAAATTTCTCCACCATATTGTCAACAAACTACGAGTCTACAAGAATGTATCGATAATTATTCTTAATCGATTTTCTAATATACATTCATGCACTATGACATTTTGATAGTGTATTAATCTCCAAAAACTTATTCGAGTGTATCGATTAAGGCTACTGTCGTTTTGGTATCAAATTTTTACTGACCAAAATATTCCCACTACTCTTATTCTGTCAATTTCTACCAGATATTTTCATTACAAAATCTTTACAAGATGACTTTTACGGAAAGAATAATTTCAATGAATAATGTATATTTAAATAATTTTCATTTCGGCTTGAAAGCAGGGATATTTTTTTAATAATTAAACTAACATGATACACTGGGGACATGGCGTCAGAATGTTGAGTAGGCGAGTGTGGAAGAGGCCTAACTTCATGAGGAACGTGTGGATTTTGATTTCTTGTTCTCAGCTGAGGCGTAGAAACCGAATTCGTGGCAGGAGACATGAGGTGTCTGTTTGATCCACTTTGATGATGACCCCTCTGAAAGTTCGAAAAAAATGAAAATTTCGAATAAAATGAAGTACTAATAGTTCCTAAGGAAGACTAATGTGGAAAGAAAGTAATTTTCTTGCATTAATTGAGAGTTTACCAACTATCATAATTTTATTATTGATTAATTGATTAATCACAATTGAATTAAGTCGATAATTTCTCCTAAAGTATAATTACTGTTAGGCATTTCAGAAAAAAAGGAAAAATATTTCTTGCCCAGCATGCAGAATGGAAACAAAGCAAAAAAAGCAAAACTAACCAATTTAAATATCGATTACTTTGAAACCAGGAGACGGTTAAAAATGATAAAATTGTAACTCTTGCAATATATCGTTTGAGAGGTGTGCGATAGGCTTACCTCCACGTGGTGCACCCTGGGCAACGTATACTCATACTGCCAAAAGGGTCTATAAACCGGCAGTTGACTACTGACTTCAAACTACCATCATATTCGACTACTTCCACAGTGCTCACCTCACCTTTTTTCTACCTTTTCTACCTTCGTCTTTGAACACCCTTCTGTTCCTCACCCCCCACCCCATCCCGAAAGTTTTTTTTCACATTGATGTTCCTTCCCCTCTGTGAATCCTGAATCTAACTAAAGGGCTAATGGTAACCATCAAAACGCCTGCCATTATATATAAATGTATCGTTTGATGAAACTGTATTAGAATATTAACGATTTAAAGCGAAATTCGGAGGATAAATATTTCCAATTTTCTAATAAAAGAGTTGGTACACCTCGGCGTTGTTGAAGGCTTGTCGATCGGTTGAGTCAGTGGTAAACTAAATGATTGGTCACACAACTTGAAACCAACTTTTCCTCTAATTGTTAAGTTTTGCAGTGCGCTTTTTATGCTTTTAGCTCTATATTTAGACCTAAATGAATTGAGTTTGAGGCCCTTGTCACAATTACATAATGTAATATAGAGAAGTGTGCAGAATCTCTTTTATCAACTTCGATTGACATTATGCATATATCATTGTCAAGTGTTAAGTACTATGTTACAAGTGACCTCACTGAGCGCTGTCAACTTAAAATTCCTACCTATCCCACCTCTGCCACATTAAAACTCCTAAGAGATGAACCGAATGTGAAATGATTTTGTTTACTCTACCGGTGGTGGGGTGTGCGATAGACTTACCTCCACGTGGTGCACCCTGGGCAACGTATACTCATGCGGCAAAAAAGTCTATAAGCCGGCAGTTGACTTCTAACTACCACGACCCCACTGAATGTCATATTCGACCACTTTCATAGTACTCACCTCACCTTTCATCTACCTTTGTGTCTGTCTCTTTTACATCTTTAAAACTCTCTTCTGTTCACCCCCCCCCTCTAGACTTTTTTCGATTTGATGTCCCTCTTCCTCTGTGAAGCCTGAAGTCAACTATAGGGCTAATGATAACTATCATAAAGCCTACCATTTGATGTAAATACTCTACCGGTGGAAGAAGGGATGAATTGAAACACTTTTTGGTTAAATAATACCAATCAATAAATACTGAACATAATTGCTAAGGTTTGGCTATAAACCAGAAGATGAGCTGTATGCGCTTCGAATTGCGGAAAGTCCATTAGGAAGATATTGCAAATTCCATGAAATAAGGCTCATGGATAACCTGCTAGATGTAAATTTCAATCGCCTAATTCTTAACATTTGCTGGACTAAAATTTGTTTCAAAGTACTGTGATTAATCATAATAACAAACATTTCTCTTTAAATTAACCGAAACTATTGATAAAATTGAGCATAACTTCACCTAGAATGAGATCTAGTGAGGTTGTACAGAAATCTAGAGCCAATATTCTGAAATACGGAAGCTTAAACATAGGAAGATGTCTATAGTCGTTAGGTAAGAAGAACATGAATCAAGATTCCCGAAGTCCTACTGTAGTCTCTCTCCTTCACCTCTGGTTCGGTTATAAATGTCAAGCTGCTCTCCCATGGCTAACAAGTGAGAAATCTCTTGCTATCCCTTGAATAATAATAATTGTAAAAAACAAAGATTGAAGACGGTAAATTAAATGCGAAGTTGCTTTTGCACAAACTGCGTTGACAGAAAATATCTCGAGAAATTTAATTTAATTAAGCGGGCCTAATCGCATGAGATCTAATACAAAGAACTTGCAGCGCATAAACGCTTTTTAACCTAAATAAACAAATATAATTTTAAATAGAAAGACCTGTTCTGCAAAAAGTCGAAAAGAAAAACAATTGGCCTAAGCAGTTCAACTTTGACAAATTTGATTAATTCTAACAAGAAGAAGCCATTTCAGGATGGTATAAGAAAAGATGAAATTTTTTTAGAAACACTTGCCAAGGTTACTACCTTGAAGTATGAATAGTTATATAACGAAAATTAGTTAATATTTTGTATAAAATAATCAGTGCCACATTTAAAATGCAGTTAATAGACTCATCGGATTGCTCCTAAACGCAACCATTCAACTAGTGCCCTTGATCAATAAACTCTGATATGGTTGAATTGAACTCACCTGAAATCCCACAGAAATAAACATGAAAATCGGTTTTTGAAAAAAAAGTTAGGATTTCGCAAGATGACTTATAATCCCCCTCCCCCCTCCCCCGCCCACCCAATAAGAATGCTGACAACTCAGACATTTTAATTTAAATAATATTCGACTCTGGGGTGCACGATAGACTTACCTCCACGTGGTGCACCCTTAATAACGTATATTCATAAGGCAAAAAATCTACAAATCGGTAGCTTACTTCAAACTACCACAACACTCCACAGTACTCACCTTACCCTTTTCTTTACCTTTGTGCCTGTCTCTCATTTAACATCTGTGAAACACTTTTTTGTTCCCTCCTCTCGAAATTTTGTGTCTTTGATGCCCCATCGCTCTATGAAGCCCGAAGTCAACTAAAGGGCCAACAATAACTATCATAAAGCTTGCCATTTGATATAAATAACTATTCGACTCATGGCATTCTCTTTTGCGTAATTTAAAACAATACTCGCTTTTTTCACTTCGCAAAATCAGATGCGATCTCATAATTTACATTTGTTATTTACTTTTGTGTTGCCATGACCAATAGGCCGAGGTCGCCAAAATGGTAGGACTTTGGTATCTACCACTGAAAATTCGCGCTTCTTTAAAAGGTAAAAGTGTTTTGTCACGCCAAGTATTTCACAAAAACAAATAACTGATAAATGAAGGCAAATTTTGACAAAAGAAGGCTACTGTTGACAGGCAACAAAGGAAATCCTCTCTCTCTCTCTCTCTCTTAGAAAAGCTAAATCTTATCTCATGTTTAAAAAGCTAGCGAATATGTTATCAGAGTCAAATAGATCGTCTTAAAGACTACTGGAATATCAAATCTTGATAAAAAATGACCTCTATTTTGCTTCAGATTATTTTTACATCTTTAGCCGTAACGTTAAGATCTATGTGGAGACATAAAAATATAGCAGAACACAACTAAAAGAACAGTATTATCGTTCTAAATGTTTAACTCGGAATTCACTTATATAAAGATTTTGTGTGAATCGGCTCACCTCCAATTAATTATTTAAAGAAATCGATTAAGACTTTGAATATGATATAGCAAATAGGTGACTTTGCGTGTTAATACTTGGACTTTTTAATATGCCATCCTTCACCATTTGAAATAAAATTATTCCAAGTTTGATCTATTTAGTTCACGCAATTTCTCTTATTTATCCTCAAACGACAACACCTGATCGTTGAGTCCAGGGCTCATTGAAAAGTAGAGTAATTTCAGTAGTTAGTCAAACACTTCAAGTTCAATTTCTCTACCATAGCTACGACATTGGTATACAATACAGTCCCCCTCCTTACAAAATTAATATAAATTAATTTATTTGATTTTTTAAACCATGGGTTTTCCCAAATAGTTTATTCTTATTTATAATTCTTAATATTTATTTATTCAATTTTCTCAAAACCATTTGCCGATTAATCTATACCATTCAATTTGTCTTTACAAACGTGGATATATTGAGTAAAATTAATGCTTGATTTTATATTTATTTATATTTATATCAAATGGCAGGCGTTTTGATAGTTATCATTAGCCCTTTAGTTGACTTCAGACTTCATAGAGGGGAAGTCGAGAGTGGGGGGGGGGGACAGAAGAGTGTTTCGAAGATGTAAGAGAGACAAACAAAGGTGGAAAAAGGTGAGGTGAGTACCGTAAAAGTAGTCGAATATGGCATACAGTGGGGTTATGGTAGTTTGAATTGAGAAGTCAACTGCCAGTAAATAGACTTTTTTGCGTATGAGTATACGCTGTCCAGGGTGCACCACGTGGAGGTTAGTCTATCGCACACCCCGCTTGCTTTTATATAATCTATCATCATTTAGGTGTAAAAAACGAATCGGAAGGGAAATTTTCCGGACTGAAAGTTATGGTTTTAAGACTCTGATAGTGATATAGGCGGCTATAAGACTGGTTATTAAAATTGATTTACCCTCATGTGCGTGTCATGAACATTTGAATACAATTTAGACAAATCCTCTTTCTTCCTCTAACTTTTTATACATCACCTCATCTCATGACGTAAAGCTTCGTAAAACAGATACTTCACACAAAATAGCGTTCCGTCTCTCAAGCAACAGACACAAATCGAAATATTAGGATATGGTTAGAAGGAATATTTCTAGTTTAAGAACATGGAGGATCAAAAGGAGCCTTATACGAGCAAACAAGAAACCCCAAAAACAGTAACAATGGAAAGCAACTATTTAAAATACCTAGATCAAAAAGAAACACTTTATCTTATAAAAATCTGTTAAGTCAAAACGTGTAGCTTTCCTGGGCTACAACTGGCTAATATTATTACAGGACAATTTGCCTTCCCGATTATTTGAAAGAAAAAAATAAACTGAATACTACGGAAAAGTAGGCGCTGTCATGTGGAGGACGAATGGTGACACTCGAGTTTTAGAACGCGAACTGTCAATTTGGCAAATACTGTAGAGCTCGAGCCCAAAAAAAATAAAATCAAGTTAGGCCCCTGGGTACCGCGCGACGATGAAACCAGTACCCTCTTAACTCCCAACACTTTGCTGCCCATTATTAAAAAATTACATATTTTTTAGATCAAACTGGGTAACAGCAACTATAGCAGCAAATTATTCATACCTACATCATAAATAGCTGTTTTAAACAGAAAAATCAACAGAACGGAACTGATTTGATATACTTCAAAGAAAGGAAACTTAGTTAATGTCAGCATTTGAGATATTTGCTTCTTTCAGATATCAGAGGAATAAAAGCCTGTGTGAAGCCAGCAATATAATGGAGTTCCATTGCTAATTCGTGAAAATCAACAATCAGTGCTGTTGGCTTTCAACCGCTCGGAGAGCTACTTGCCAGTCGAAATTAACGTCCACGAAAATTAATCAAACAAAGTAGAATGAGATATCAACCAAATTACGGGATTTGAGATTTAGAAATCCGAAATCCTCGAATTTCACCTTCTCGTCATTGCTATAATATTGCATAGAGATTCGCACTAGTGATACTAATGTTAATTAATGTAATTTTCCATCGATTTTCTATTTCCAATCTCGTATCAGAATGCTTTATTATTGAATGGTGTTTGCATTGATTTTTTTGCCATCGCTATTAACTCGATTTCTCTACCACTTTTCTACACATAATTAAGCACTGCTGCCATTCAATTTTATTCCTCATTCGAACTCGAAAATTTCTTCTTCCGATCAAATAAATTAGACAATTTCTTTATTAAATGAAAGCTATTAGCCATTCTGTAGTTGATAAGCTCGCGCACGAAGGAGAGATGTGGGCTAATTACAATACCTCATGGATGAGCATAGTAATACAAGATAAAGACAATAAGACTAATTTGCCCTCTTCTTGAGATTCTTCCTGTGCAGCGCTTACGGATATAATCCATTATGCATATCGAAAGGAATTGACTTCCTTCGTGGTTGGGTGGGGAGGGGGAATATATTTGCCCAATTCTTCTGATTAATGGCAGTGGCATAATCTCCGAGAGAAAAGTTGACTTCAAAGTTAGACAAAGAATCACCTTTCTAATTGTATAGATGAATTAAATTTGGACTTTTTACATAATCATTAGTGTGTTAATATGAATAGTGTGTGCGACCGAATAGCAAGGATTGGAAAAGGATGTACGTCACAAAAGGAGAAATGAAAATCCATTTTTTAAAATTTCATGGAAGAAATAAGAGATGATTCAATTGTGATTCTCCGCTATCACCATTAAACATGGTATACCAAAACAATTTGAAATATGCAATAACGAAAGATCAGCTAAAAACGAAAGTGGGAAAATAGACCAATAAAGGAAGATGAAAGGAAACGAGATGAAGTAGAATATGGGATCTGGATATTAAAGGATTATTCAGGCTTTCATTAATGAACATAGTTCAGGATTTGACCCCCTAGGTTCCTCAGATAGATCCTAACAATAATTTTGGCACGTATTTTACTTGAGGGGGAGTAGAGAATGGTCTTAAATGGCAAATGGACACTTCTGACGGGTGCTCCAAATTTCAACTCTCCTTCCTCTAAGCCTTGCAAAGTTGAAAGCAATATGTCTTCCCATACCCACTGAAAAACTCGTAATAAAATAAAATAGGCCAGAATTGCCTGAAAATAATATTACTGTTATTTATTACTCATCGCTTATACAAAGGGGAAAGAATTTGTGAAATTACTGCCTTCAATTAAAAGCGAGGAACCATAATCGCAGTCATACACAAGCCTACAGAGTCATATAATGAACATCCCGAAAAGCACTTGCACCCCGTTCACCCCACCCCCCAAACATCCTTTACCATTCCCTACTCCTTAAGGTCGTCGTCACGCCACTAAACCATAAGGAGAATACCGGTTAACGGCAGCGGTGACACACTTCATCCTTTACCTCCTTTCCTAAATGGGATTTCATGACCTTGAGACACCCTCCCACATCAATCTACTCCCACCCCCTTCTCGCTCCTATCAAAGCCCCAGATCCTTTCGTGTTCTGCTGATTCATACCCCCCCCCCCCTCCAAACTCTGGCGGCACAATTACTAACTAAAAGGAAGAGTAAAGGACAGGATGCAAGAAAGGATGGGGAAGGTGACGGATGAAGACAACTGCTTTTGCTTTGGTGAAGAAGACTGTTTATTTGCTTGTTTTTTGGTGAATTGGCAATGGTTCATGCAGAGTTGTTAACGATAAGTCACACACTTCAGAGGGAAAAGAGGGCGTGAGCTAGAATAGCCAGATAAAGTAAGATATTGTCGAGGATTGGGAGGATGATGTAAATTTGAAAAGGAAAGAGAAGGTAGTCTGCAAGCATTCGAATAAGAACAAAAGCAAAGGTGAATAAATGACTGAGTCCTACACCATCAATCCGATCGGTCAAGTGATTGGGCCTAGAAACCCACTCAAAAAACGTACTGAGAGCATAAATATTTCCAGCTCTGTTACGATGATGGCACCGAAAATTGGTGTTATCTGATTGTTTGAGGCATACATTGGGTAGCTTCAAACGACGTCCAGAATTTTAAAGAAACAAAAAGGGACAAGGATTGCAGTGAATGAGAGTGGATGTTCATTTTCTCATCATACTTGAAACGCCTATTTTAATAATTGTCGAAAGGAGAATTTTGCATCTTTGAAAGTGCAAAGGCTTGCTGGCAGATTCAGTTCTTTTAGTCATTCAAGGTACAGTACTATGAGCACTTCAAGTGATATTTTCACTGGCCTAATATTTTGACATTTGGGAAATGAATTGATTTCAGTCAAAATAAACCAATTTTGCGGGAGTGACAAACGTTCGATACCGGGGTGTGCGATAGATTTACCTCCACGTGGTGCACCTTGGGCAACGTATACACATACGGCAAAACAGTCTATTTATTGGCAGTTGACTTCTCACTTCAAACTACCATGACCCCACTGTATGTCATATTCCACTACTTTCACACAGTACTCATTTAACCTTTTCTCCGCGTTTGTGCCTGTCTCCCTCTTTTCCATCCGCAAATCACTCTTCTTTTACCCATCCCTCGACTTTCTGCTACTTTGATGTTCCCTCCCTCGGTGAAGCCCGAAGTTAGCTAAAGGGCTAATGATAATTATCAAAACGCCTGCCATTT
>UZAE01000665.1:0-19867 GCA_900617975.1 Rodentolepis nana | reverse complement strand
AAGTCGTTTTGATTGTCAAATTGAATAATTAACACTGATACTATTATAAAAGATCCGTTATAAAAAAAATTATGAAATCCGTGAATTTAGAGTATCAGAAAGTTATCATATCTTCCAAGGAAAGCTATCTGTCATTCATTTTCGCTATTGTCGAAATCAATTTATTTTACTTATTTTAAATGGAAGGCGTTTTGATATTTATCATTAGCCCTTTAGTTAACTTCGATCTTCACAGAGAGGGGGGACAGAAGAGTGATTCAAAGATGTAAAAGAGACAAACACACATAAAGGCAGAGAAAAGGTAAGAAGGGTACTGTGGAAGTGGTCGAATATGGCATACAGTGGGGTGATGGTAATTTGAATTCGGAAGTTAACGGCTGTTTATAGACTTTTCTGCAGTAAGAGTATGCGTTGCCCAGTTATATTACATAAAAAGTTGTTTCATTTACATTGAGCTAAAACTTTCATCAATATTTCAAAAATTATTTGAAGAGTTTTTACCTAATAATTAATTAATTAATATAATGAAAAAAAGCCTCATAATTTGTTTTTCAATGACACTCACCTGTTAGGTGTAAATTAAAGAAGTCAGTTACTACACTTTATCGTATCCTGAGTGATACTTTTGATTAAATCTACTGTTATTTACTTTTTCAATAAAAATAAAACGAATCATCGATTACCCGCCAAATAGTTACACCTATAAGTAGGATGGATTTTACATGGCGCCTAAAACCATTGCGCAGTAACTCCATATTGCCTCTGCATTGGACGAAATTGTGACCTCATGACCTCATTAGATTTCAATAAATTCCACGAGGCCATTCGACATCCTCACATTTCTTACCATTTCACTCCTACATGCAATGCGTATATTTAAGGGCTTTATTTTCGCCATTTTTCTTCTGATTGGAATCAGGTGTTCTCCGGTAGATGGTCCGAGATCACTGACGCGAGATAATTTAGAATCTCAGGAGATTCGGGAACTCGTTAAATCCGCTCTGAGATCTTCAAGTCCATGTTTCGAGTTGGTCAATATTAAGAGTGGTACGGTGCATATTGAAAATGGAATTAAATATCAATTCCAGTTGTTGACTGCTCCAAAACCCTCTTGCAATGCAACCTACTATGGAAATCACATTTCAAATCTCACAGTTCACCTTCCAGCAAGTCGGTTCGCTAGGCCTGTCTTTGCAATTGGTTGAATCCATTCACTTCCCCTGTCGTTAAACTACTTAATTCCAACTCTTCCTTAATTTCTGGTGTCTTTTGACTTAATTATTGCCAGTGTGTTAAAAAAATAACTTTGTTATAATACATACTTTCCCTATTTTTTTCCAACGATTCTTCTAGAATTCAATCATCTGCTTAATTGTCGTTGGTCGCACCAAGATGAGATAACTCCCCATAAATCATTTAAGCCAAACAGGGAGAAAATCGAAATTCGAATCGTCCATTTGGATGGAGGGAGTGTGCGGACAATGGATATAGTACGGGCCTTCACAGTGAGTCCAAAGTCACCTGTGGGTAATTGACGTATGATCGTAGTGTCAGGGGGGGGGATAACAAAGAATGCGAAAGCCTGGTAAGCTTTTAATTCGTTTGAAAACATTCTTTGCTCATGCTGAATAGCACAAAGCTAATTACAACACTGATTTCATGAATATAGGCAGATTGTCCTTAATCTAAGCTAAGGTGTTGTTATTGTTCCCAACAGTGACTAATCGGCAAGAACTCTACTCGTAGAAGCCTGGGTTAGTCATTTAGCTCCAAATCAGTTTTTTAAGTTGATATTTCAAGTACTATAACTGGCAACACATGGCGAAAGAATCAGTCTGAATATTTGTACAAATCTCTCTCTCTCTCTCTCTCTCAAGTGAAGAGAAGCTGCAAATATTCCTCATAGGTCTTACAAATTTACACAAATTTAGTAGATGAAAAAGTTGTTTTTAAGAAAGAAACATGATAAGTCCATGACAGACGACTAAACGTCGAATTTTGTGAGCTATCCGCATGATGTTCACTCACGCGATAAATCGCCTCAAAAATGTGCGAAGTTATCGCAAGCTTTCTTGGTTTACCAAATGATTTGGATACAATTGAGTAAGATTCGCGTTGGAGATACCACTGTGCATTTAACTTTGGAAATGCAAAAATCTACTTATTCCAAAAGTGTAATTCCTTTGAGATATGTTGTTAATTGACTCTCAAAGTGAGGGTAGAAGTCAGATCACAGAACTGGACACGCACGCTTGGTGAGCGCTGCTCTAAAACAATAATTCGGGGGTATAAAACTGGTGGAAATGGTATGAATTTTGTAGCGATTCGTTACACGAATAAGCCCCGACTTATCTTCAGTAACATGGGGTGTGCGATAGACTTACCTCCACGTGGTGCACCCTGGGCAACGTATAGTCATACGGCAAAAAAGTCTATTAACTGGCAGTTGACTTCTCACTTCAAACTACCCTCACCCCATTGTACGTCATATTCGACTACTTCCACAGTACTCACCTCACCTTTTTCTACCTTCGTCTTTGAAGCACTCTTCTGTTCCCCCCCCCCCTCTCGACTTTTTTTCCTACTTTGATGTTCCTTCCCCTATGTGAAGACTGAAGTCAACTAAAGGGCTAATGATAACCATCAAGACGCCTGCCATTTGATATAAATAAATAAATAAATCTTCAGTAACATTCATGGCAAAATCTCCTGAGTAAGGAATGGCTCTCGAAATTAGTTAAGCTATCGCAACGGTGTTCATTTATGCATCAAATGCAGACGTTTTGGTATTTATCATTAGCCCTTTAGTTGACTTCGAGCTTCACAGAAGAGAAGGAGCATCAAAGTGAAAAAAGTCGAGAGGTTGGTGGGGGGGGGGGATGGAACAGAAGAGTGCTTCAAAGATGTAAAAGAGGCAGACACTAAGGTAGAAAAAAGTGAGGAAAATACTGTAGTCGAATATGACATCCAGTGGGGTGATGGGAATTTAAAGTCAGAAATCAACATCCGGTTAATTGACTTTTTTGCCATATGATTATACGTTGCCTAGGCTGCACCACGTGGGGGTAAGTCTATCGCACACCCCGCTGTCTTAACGATGTGGGGGGGGGGGAGGAGGAAGGAGAACGCACGATGTGGAACACATCTATTTTGGCTGCGTTAGTGCTGTGGTATGGAAAACTTGCACAGAGCCTAATCATTGCATACTGTTTTGGAACTTTGACCTTGTAATGACTCTCGGTTTTAATTGGTCGAGAGGTCTTTGCATCATGGTCGCATGCTTCGAAATGCTCTAAAGTGCGTGAGATTGCGTGGTTAAATCACCTTATAATCAATTACCACGCGATATATTAACCTTGAATAAGCATAACAGTAAACAACAACTTTTTCATCTTTCAATTTGGCCAAAATTATTTATCGCAAATGGCCTTAAAAATTTAATTTAATTTTGCTAATATTAAATTAAAACGTCTGTTGTAGGAAAAATTTGCAAGATTTGTGCGATGATAATAACAGCATCTACTTACAGAATTTTTTTGGAGTTAAATTCACCTTAATCGCGCCTACTTTTAATTGCGCGACTAAAATTTAAACAATAAATTGCATGCCTGTTGATATATCGCGGGATGTACAACGTTATCAAGGTCAACCAAAGTAACCTCTCTCACGCGCGCGCGCGAGAAAATACTCTGAGCAGTGCGGATGTGCGGATCGATTGCGTAGCGCGAATGGACGCGTTCGTACGGGCAGAACCCTTCTCAGATGTGGATCAAGATTGGCGTCGATTAGCTAATTTCGGGATCAATTTTAAGCAAGAGGGTTTTGCCAGAGAGAGGCCTGTTAACCTTTGGCCAAAAAAAGTTTTTTTTGTCCAGTAAAGTGTTGCAGAGAACTCCTGTCACAGTCTCGTAGGACGGGAGTGGGAGGAAAACGTCTATTCAATCACATCCTTCCTGGATTCAATTCCGTTTAAGAAATTTAATAGATTATTTCACTTTAAAGCAACGCATGTACCCGAACTTTGTGCTTAAGAACATTATCATCTAACTACAAACGATTCCTTCGATATTTATGAGGAAAATGGTCCATTCACCCACTTCGTTTCCTAAATCTTGTGATAGCAATGCAAATAGGTCCTGGGCACATGTAAACTTTTCTGATTTTCTGCTCTAATTTGTGGGAACGGCTTAGATTTTTGCTCTATTTGAAGCAAAATCTCAAGTTAGCATTTTTTGGAAATTAGTTTCATCCGTATGCAGTTTATACTCCGAATAATTTTTGTCAAGTCGTGTCATCTTGTGTAGGCATTGGAAACATTTATTTATTTATTTATATCAAATGGCAGGCATTATGATAGTTATCATTAGCCCTTTAGTTGACTTCGGGCTTAACAGGACAGCTATCATTAGCCCTTTAGTTGACTTCGGGCTTAACAGAGGGGAAGGATCATCAAAGAGAAAAAAAGTCGAGATGGTGGGGAGTTGGGAACAGAAGAGTGATTCAAAGATGTAAAAGAGACAGACACGGAGGTAGAAAAAGGTGAGGTGAGTACTATGGAAGTAGACGAATATGACATACAGTGGGGTGTTCTAGTAGTTTGAAGTGAGAAGTCAACTGCCGGTTAATAGACTTTTTTGCCGCATGAGTATACGTTGCCCGGGGTGCACCACGTAGAGGTAAGTCTATCGCACACCCCGCATTGGCAACATGGAGTCGACCTGGTGAGAGCCTTGAATGTTTCCGCCCTCCAGGTTCAATTTAATAAAGATTAATCAAGAGCATCTACTTGACCTGATTTTAGTGGCCCTTGATAGATTATGATTGAGAAGTAGTTTCGGTAGGGGGAACTGAGAGAGGTTGATACAGTGAGGTAAAGTTCGCGAAAGAGGTCGACAAATGACAAGTGTGTGTCTGCGTGTGTGTGCGCACGCTGACAGATTCAAAATATATTTGTTTGAAGGCGAACGAACTTATGAAGGTTATGGAACTGAGAACGAGTCTCCGAGATTCTAATCAGAAAAAAATTCATTTTACAGCTCTAATCACAATTCCTCTTTATTTAAAGTTATTTTCTTTTCGCTAACCTAAAGTATTGTCCCACACAAACGCCAAACGGGGGGCATATGTTCTTTAACTTCCTATTCAAGTAAATGCACTCATAAAGAATTTAACCAATTACTATTCCGATTATAAAGTACTCACATAGGAACTATGGCTGTTACTCACCCCTAGATTTCATAGGAGTTAAGAGGATATCAAATTGGGTATTATGGGCCTAGGTCGGGGAGCGTGGTAGAATTACCTCCACGTGGGCATCTATACACCGGCAGTTGACTTCTCACTTCAAACTACCATGACCCCACTTTATGTCATATTCGACTAGTTCTACGGTACTCACTTGCTCTTTTCTCTAACTGTCTCTTTTACATTATGTGAATCACTCTTCTTCCCCCCTCTCCACTTTTTCTCACTTTGATGTTCCTCCTCCTCTCCGTGAAGCTCGAAGTCAATTGAAGGGCAGCCATTTGAGATAAATAAATAAGTGGTCATAAGTCAGCACAATTTTCAAATTATTTCTTCCAAATCCCCCAGCACCCCCCCCCCCTCCTCCCCGCCTTAGTCATCTTAAGTAGCGCACACTTCTAACACGGTGCGCCTGAAATTATTTTTCCCTTTCTTTGAGAGAACAATTGCAATTTAACATTCGAATGGCCTTTTAGTAACCTTTTCTTCAATCGCTGAGCTAAGCCATTGTGATTTTACAAAGTATTGTCAAAGAATTGTTTAGTTCTAACTCCTGACTTCCATCTGCTTTTGCAAACTCGCCTTTCCATGGGAAACTTAATAGTGATTCTATAATTATTTACAAGTCAAGAATGTGGACGCGTGTAATGGGTAGTAATGTTTTAAAATCAATAATTCCTCTTAAATTGCTTGAAATGAAGAACTTGCCTTTCGAATGCCACTATGCGGATGATGTCCAGAGATGACAGCGGATATATCTTATTCTCAAATCACAAAGTCCATGTAAACACTTCACATGTAAATTCACATTAAACTCTGCTGAAAAATTTTACTATACCATCTTCTGAAATCCTGTTTTTATTTCGTTCTACCTCAATAGATCTCCCTTAAGTGTAAACTTTATCATGGAAATAGTGGTGTTAACGATTAGAAAATTCCACATTTATTCTGTGCAAGTAGAGCAATTAACAATTTCAATGTGGAAATATATTACAGCCGAAATGGAGCTTCACATATTAGAATCAACCGTCCAACATCAAAATAATGAAAAAATCAAACCATTTTCTTTGAAATATTTCATTAAAAATAAATAAAGTAAAGAAATTAGGAAACTAAATCGAATATCTTCCAGTTATTCCATTTGAAACGAAGGTTCAGTAGTTCTGTCGCTAGGAGGATGAATTCCGGTAATTGGATTTGTTGGTATTTCAATGCCCCCTCCACAATCAGGCTATATTTTTTTATCGGTACTTTATTTCATTGACGCTTTGTATTATTCCCCCCAAAGAACATTCAAGAATTCAGCTCATGGATTGACCTTCCCTCCAAATCGACCTTGACTAATTTTTGGATCTGTGGTGAGTGGAGACGATTCTGGCCACTTCATATGACACTCTCCGGGTTCAACCACCGAAAAGGTAAATAAGAAATAGACTTGGTAAAGGTGCAGCTTCATGGGCTATTGGAGAATTTCTGTTTATTTAAAACAAAAAGCTGCACTTTTAGCAGGCAGCTCATGAAATACAAATAGACGTAAACAAAACAGTTGAGTAAGGTCAAAAACAATTGCTTGGGGAGCTATTGACTTCATTCTTATTGTATATTTAATTAATTAACTTAATTAACGTCACTTCAGAGTTGGTCGGCGTTATAGACAACAAATGTCAGTCAACATCTGTTTACCATTAGCGCTTAACTCTCAAATAGAGCATCAATGGGTGATCTAGATATGCGTGTGTGCCTCCACACCGAAACATAAACAATTCCCAACGTGCACGTGATGACATTCACAGCCCAGAATAATTGTTAAGCCAATTCATCTAAATTATCTACAAATAAATGGAGTGGCTTTCCCTCGCCACCTCCAAACTCTTCTTGCTACGGTAGTGACAACTTAGCATGATTATATTCTTACCCGGGAGTGTGCGATAGACTTATCTCCACGTGGTGCACCCTGGGTAACGTATACTCATAGGGCAAAAAGTCTATTAACTGGGAGTTGATTTCTCACTTCAAACTACCATCACCCCACTGCATGTCATATTTGACCCCTTCCACAGTACTCATCTTACCTTTTCTCTGCCTTTGTGTCTGTCTGTCTGTCTCTTTTACATCCGTGAATCACTCTTCTGTTCCCCCTCTCGAATTTGTCACACTTTGATGTTCCTAATCCCCCCTGTGAAGCCCGAAGTCAGCTAAAGGGTTAATGATAACCATCAAAACGCCTGCCATTTGAAATAAATAAGTTAATATATTCTTACTGAAAGCCTTTAAGGTCCTTATTCTCGCATCAAGAGAATGTAAAACCATTTATGTAGGCGGGATAAGTCGGAAAATGTACGGTTCAAATTTTGGCTGGCAAAGGGTTAATAATGACTCATTTACATGTCTGAATCCTCGACTTGCCCTATTTCTAGGTCACAGTGAGAGACTTGGATGTCTGAGGACACCAATTACCGTTGGCTTAAAACCCCCACCCCCCCCTCCCCCAAAATAAGGTGATGAGAATTTTTCAATGAAGAAGCGCGGTCATGGCTAAGGCGTGTGAAAAATTTTCACCCAATCAAAAGCAACTTTGACTCCTTCGAGAAGGTTCTGAATTAAACTTCAAATGACGACATCTTTGCACAAAAATGTGTAATTAATATTGACTGGGATTTGCCAAGGAGATTTGTAGCCTCCAACTCCGAACGGATGCACAATGATGGAAAGATGGTAAACCCACACACATGTTAAAACCTCGAAATTACAGGACTTTAAGGAAGTTTGGAGGTTTTCTCACCCACGTCACAATTCTCAACAGCATACTCACTTTCCTTCCTAAAAGTAAGTGGAATCGATAAAGGCAGGGTAAAGCCTACAGATTCGATAGTTAATTATACACCAATATTATAGTTCCAGCTACCATTTCTTTTCATTTAGTTAAATAACCCAACCGTAAATTTCCATGATACGAAAGTTCCAGTTCTTGGATTAACCATTCGTTATGTAAATTCTGGGCATTAGTACAAAAGCATATAAATTTCAACCTGTACTGATTCCTTCCTCAAGGTAGTGTGATTATTGCCACTCTTAATAATTCAATGACTTGTTAATGGAGCTTTCTTATCGCTGCAGTGGTCAACATGCTCGTAAAATATGTAAATGCGCGTCACACTCGGCGACGTGGATGACTTCTTACTAACACGAGTCACAGAAAGGATAGTGAAATGTGTCAAATTAGAGCGGTTTAAGAATACCTTCCCTCCATTAAAGGCTATGCTCCTAACAACTTATTTTACACCACTATTTCACATGCCTTAGTTTTAGGGTAAATGATTGGGAAATAGAAAGTCTCTATGTGTTCTAGGCCACAAGTAATTCTTAGGAATTTAATTTCATTCTAAGACGCAGAGCACTATTGGCTACCCCATTGAGTTAAAGAGCGAATCAGATTGCAGCGTTGACGTACCCTACACAAAAAACTGTGGCGAACCAATCACTAAGGACTTCGATGCAACGAGGAGACAAAAGACACAGAAATAAAAAGCACAACTAAGATTTTATAAATTAATATATTACAAACAATAATGACAAGACAGAGAAATTGTTATTAGAAAATGTAAATTTGGATCTCCATGAAAAATGCATTTTAGCTATGAAGCAAAAATGAATAAGGAGAACAAATCCGATGAATAGAAATTCAAATTTAATCCAAAGTTAATCTATAACTCGTCGACCAAAAGCTTCTCGAATGCATACTGCTTTTTAGCGTTTTGATCAGCCGGTTCGAAAATATTTATTTTATAGACTTCTGGTATAGCACCTGCTTGTTCGGCCACACATTTTTCAGTTGGAACACTCTCCACTTCAGCATGGAAGTTATAGTCAATTCCGTTAATGACTTGAAATGTCCCACTTTGGATATTTAGGAGATTATACTTTCGGCAACCACCATTTTGCTGGGCAAGTTCCTCCAACGCAGATTCAACTCGCGCCCTTGTCACGGCATCTCTAAGAGCCTTTTCTTCCAAAGCAATAATATCCCCCAACGGCTGAACAAACTGTTTCTCCATATTCTCAAACGAATTAATAAATGGGACTACGATAATAGAAAATAACAACAGAATTGCTCCACCTCTCATTCAGTTGACTTTTGCCATTCTGCAAACAAACCACAGAGCAGCTTAGTCCTGGCAGCCAATCACATGCGGCCTATCAGCTACCAATCATATTGTCACATCACATGAAAATTTACACAGAGTATGTCTCCTATTTATTGCAACTCAATAGACCAGGAAGATTCTAAGCACATCAAAAAACAGCCCTTCTATCTTAAAAAACTATGGATTAGTTTCTCTGAATCCAAGAAATTACGATTCCTCATTCAATTTCCAAAAAAATACATTCTACTAGAGTTGCTAAATTTTCATTGAATTGATCAATCCGATTTTCTTTTCTAAAATAATCCTCTTCTAAAATTTTGTTGAAATGAAACTGGTTTTTCTCGTTAGGACTAGTTTAGTGCTTCTAAGGCAAGAAATCGTGGCTGGCTGCATATAAAGGAAGAAAATTGATCAAACCTAACTTCTGGTTTTCTAATTTGAAAGACGAATGTTTGAAACATTGTTTGTGCATATACTTCAAAATGTAACCAACATTTAGCAAAGAACAACATATAATTTAGAATAATCTCCTAAGACATCAACATCATTTAACTACCCCAAATGACCTATAGGTTCACTTGAATTACTAGATAAGCAAAATAACAATGAAATCCACTCACTGTGAGAGAATTTTAAGCCATTTTTTTCATTCAGTAAAATGGCTGATAAGTTGTCTTTGCGATGAAACAACTTATTTCATTTATGCAAATGGACATTTTTTAAGAAATATCCTGTATATTCCTCGTTTATATAACCCTTTATCCCTGTCGCCCATTCCAGACCATATTTCAGTTGAATGACCTCCCATTTCCAAAAGGAAGACGAAAGTAATTCTATTGATCTCTTCGTCTGTACTGTGAACGATCTGCTTGATTTAATACTTAAAACATCCCTCACTTTGTTTAGGTAGGTACGTGAGCAAGCACAGATTCAATGCGAGATCATCTTTTAGTTCTTTTAATTGCTTCTCTGGAAAGGAACATGTTTCCACCTTAGAGTTCCCGTTCAACAACCAGTTGTGCAACTATAAGGAAGGAGATTTGAATTAGAATAGCCGCATGCAAAATCATGTCTAGGCTACCAATTCCAATGTCACAAAGATGAGTTTTCTTTCCTGTGAATTTATTTACAAACCACAGTCTACTTAAATCATTTCAATAGGGTTATGTCCAATGTAGAAAAGCATCGAACTACCTTTCTTTCACCCATAAAGAACCATATTAAGCTCAGAATTT
Organism: Rodentolepis nana; assembly: GCA_900617975.1. Taxonomy (NCBI): domain Eukaryota; kingdom Metazoa; phylum Platyhelminthes; class Cestoda; order Cyclophyllidea; family Hymenolepididae; genus Rodentolepis; species Rodentolepis nana. Next base: position 9,243 of record UZAE01000665.1, on the reverse strand, counting down.
ATTATTAAAAATTAAACTGACAATGTGCCTGTTCCCTAGTACAGGAATCAATATAATGAGGGTAACTGACAGTGAAATACCTCAAAGTATTAACTAGATACTGCTATTAAATAAACAGGATTTCATTAACTCTGAAGTAATTTGCATTACTATTTAACTCTCTCCTTAGACTACTAAGCAAATTTTTTATGGACTGTTCATGACGTTTACTCAAGTCCACACTAAAACTACCATCTCAGGTGAACATCTAAAATAAGGCTACCGAGATTTCGGCTAATTTTTTGAACTTTTAGTGTCCATAGCTCGTAACCTAGAGCTCATGATAGATATTATGACAATTAAGGATTTACTTCCGTTTAATACTAAATTAAAGGAGATGAGATTCTAAGATCCATTTACGAGTGCGATGAATTGGCTCTGATTCCATATATACATTGTAAATTATTTACTGGAAGTATTTAAAGATGACGATTTTTAAAGCGTTTTCACTAAACCTGCTTAGTGAGATTAGAGCTGGAGTTAATTCCTCTGTTTTATTTGTGAAAGTTGGAGAAGGTTAAAAATTAATTAAATATTTGCATTAAGCGATTGTTCTAGTTCTGCAATAGTCGTGACATCTTTTTTCTTCAGCATATTTTTAGAAATACCTCTTCTGATCATATTATAACATGATCATTCAGCATATTCACATAAATACGCCACCTGATCGTATCGGCTGCTCTAATCACGAGCCATGCAATTTACATTGACCAATAAAATTAATTCAAAAGCTGGTCCAAAATTCTGATTGGATGTATCATAGTCCAGTTTTTATAATTTTTTTAAAGCTCTGGTCAGTTAATTGCAGACCCATGGAGTCAACAGACGGCTGTTCCATTGTTTCTAGGAGGACTGAACAATTAGGATGCAATGAAGAACTTTCATGCGAGGTCATTAAGTCTAAAGAAATGCGCAAAAAGGTAAAAAAGATGCTGAAACTGGTTAATTCAACTCGTTGTGTTCCCCTCAAACTGGTTGAGGTTGTATCAGGTGAAAGACAGATCGTGGACGGTATCAAGGAAAATATTCTCTTGAGACTTCGAGAATCCGGCAGTAAGCAAGTTCTAGAATATAACCTCTGCATGTATGAAAGGGCTAACGATCGAAAGAACGTGGAAGTTCGACTCACTCTCAAGAGGCCAACACAACCGTGCTGAAATCCCCTGAAATCTCCTTATTTTTCATAAGTTTTGAGACGTTATGTGATTTTGCTTAATAAATGAAATGCTAAAAAATTATTGATATCGATATATGCATGACATAATTAAGTAACTTATTTTTTTAGAGGAAATTAGTTGAAAGATCAATCTTTTCTTTTTTTATCGAAAAATGTGCAATCAATTTCTGTTTCAAAGCTACAATTCAAAATTGTAACTAATTATTAATTAATCATATACAGCTGCAGCTCAACAGAATACGTCTTCAACACACCTCTAAGGCGTTACAGAATATATAGGCTTTAGGATAGTTAACAGCAGCTAATTAGTCGACTTCTGGCTTCGAGTATTTTTGGGTTTCTGTCGTTTTCTGAAGGGCTGGACACGACGATTTAATTTGACTCATCAGGGAAATCTCAACCGGGACGGACACTATGAGGATTGACTGATTGATAGTTCTTTCTTGACTGGATGGTTGGTGATGCATATCCGTTCTTAGTTGGTAGAGCGATCATAATACATTAAATAGATCAGGAATTAGAAATAAATGCAAAAAATTGAAACATTAATGATATATTTCTTGCAAAATTTTGAAGAAATTAAGCCATTTTAACGCTCAGCATTTAAATGTAATAAGCGTGAAAGGTCAAATTGGACCTTTTAAAGTTCTGAAAAGTGGAAATTATGAATGAGTAAAAAAATTGGATTTGAGTCAATCAGGATTAAGTTCTTCAAGTACCACTGTGAGCTTGGTGACAGTCTTGAATTTGCGCCAATGCGAAGTGGAGCTACTTTGCTCTCAGAGATTAATGAAGGTCTAAATAAAATTTTGGAAACCCATAATTAGCTACCCTTGAGCAAATCATTAATTCAATAACTTTGTCCACAGAACGCGCGTGTAATAAGAACATTTGTCAAATAGAGAATCACAGCTTTGTATGTTATAGGCTTATCAGAAAGGAGATAGCACAATCAATTCACCTGAAACATAACTCTATTCAAATATGAATGCATTGAATCGTCAACATTCTCCTGACGAATTGTTTTAGAGTGGGTGAGATCATATCCCTATAGCTCAGGGCCTGTTGACCGATTTGCTTAATTCGGTGGATGGTAATATTACACAAAATATACTTCAAATTGTGGGGTGTGCAATAGACTTACTTCTATGTGATACCCCATAGGCAACTTATACTCATACACCAAAAAAGTCTATAAACCGAAAGTTTACTTCAAACTACCATGACCCCACAGAATGTCATATTCGGCCACTTACACAGTACTCACCTCACCTTTTCTCTGCCTTTGTGTCTGTCTCCTTTACAACCCTGTATCACTCTTCTCTTCCCCCTCTCGAATTTTCGCACTTTTGATACTCCTTCTCTCTATAAAGCCTGAAGTAAACTAAAGGGCTAATGATAACTATCATAAAACCTGCCGGGTGATGCAAATAAATAACTATTTCAAGTTCATATTTATCGTGTTTTTTTACACAGACCAAACTGAATTGAAAATGTCCCATTTGCATTTTTTTTGAAATTGATAATCCGAAAAAAATTCAAAATTAATTAATTAGGACAAACAAACAACTGAATTCAAACAGGCCGAAATGTATTTTAACATATTTGTTTGATCAGAATTTGGATATTTTGGCAAATTCTCTCTGAGCTAGGGCTCTCAATAATGCATCGGTTTTGATTACCGTTTGCCTTCAAAATAATGCATTGAAAACAATTTCTGTGAAACCCATAATTAAATTATTCGTTCACTGTTCTCTCTCTCTCTCTCTCTCTCTCTCTCTCTCTGTGTGTGTGTGTGTGTGTGTGTGTGTGTGTGTGTGTGTGTGTGTGTGTGTGTGTGTGTGTGGGTAAATGTAAAATTTCATTGAGTCAACTTTAACGAATAATAATAATGTGTGCAAGTTTGCTGGTCACTTTAAGAAGTCATTTGAGTGTTGATATATCAGTAAAGTGATTTGATGTCAGCTTACATTGTACTAAAACAATCATGCTTGAAAATCACAGAAGTATGTCCTGACAGCAACTGATTAAATAAAGTGCTCCTCATATCATAAGACCCCCTACCCCTCCCCCCCTTATCATTCCTCACATGCAAACCACAGCTTGTTTATCAATTATTCGAGTTTCAAATTAAAAACATGCCATATATATTTTCGCCCATGGGCGCTTATTCGGTAGCTTCACGGAAGGGAATTTGCCGTTTAACCACTCTGGGCGGATTTTCGGAAACCCCTACCCCCTCCCCCCCCCTCTTTCCCCAATAGCAGTTCATCTTCCAAGTCAAGTTGGCAAGCGCTCACACAGTGAAAGAGACGATTAAAAAACACAATCCTCACGAACAGATCACAATTGTGAGTTGAAGTTCACAAAGCGGAGAAAATGGAGGCCTAATCACATTTGCTACGGAACCATGGGAAATGCAATGCCGGTCAATAGTAAACAACCCCAAAATCAAGTCCTCTCTCAAGATAATACAATTACTGCAGTCAAGTTTTGGTTTTCGAAGTTTTTGTTATGTATAATCCTAGTGTGCGTTGTTCAGTTAAACAAGGTATTAAATTACGGTCTTTTAATTAAAAGGAGAGGTGAACGTAATCAGTAAATTTCCCCAATTTAAATCAAATCTATTTCACTGATTCTAGCGCACTGAACTGTGGTAGCCAATTAGAGTAAATTTTTTCGCTTATTTCACATTTTTCTGTTGTCTCGATGCGGTCACAACATTTCAAGATTCCACAGACGCCACCTCGGAATCTCTACAATCGCAACTGCCGTGATCAACTTCATCGAACTCTGGAATCAGGTCTCCGCTGAACCAACCTTTGACCGTACCTCTCTCTCTCTCTCTCTCTCTCTCTTGGACAGTCTTTTTCCCGCACTCTCGCCCTCTCTTATTTTCAAAAATATTGTTGTCGTGGGAAAGACAGATAAAAAATAGCAAAGTGCAAATAAACGACATATTGACTGATAATCTCACCTTCTTAAGAGCCACTTATTTCAAATAAAGTGCAAATAATTACCTTCCAAAATGACAGACAAATTCCAGGGCTCATTGATGGAATTTATGCTAAAGTTGGTCTCAGCAGTGACCCTACATTTTGGCATACTTTAGAGAAAATGAACAAATTTTATAAAATATGCGCTTAATTAATCTTCTTTATCCAGACATGATAATTTGACTTATTAAACGAGTTAAACATCCTAAAATAAATTGAGAGCGAAAGGTGTGTCTGTGGTTGATAGATCCCAGTCTAGGCAGCATAGTTTAACCGTTAAATCCAAAATTTTTGTCTTTCAATTCAACAAAGTGCTATTAGATTTTAATCTAATCTTTTCAATCAGGTAATCAATTTGATTATTATTCCATAATTGTTTAAAATAAGCCGCTTTTAAACTCGCGAGGAAATTTTTGTGGCTTCAATCTATGTTGGCACTTATCATCCCCAGAAGAGGAAAATTTTCTAATAAGTAGCATCAATGCTTTAAAATTATTTCTAATTTTTGCAATTCAATAATTTTTTAATATTTTTGTTTTCCTGTGATAAAATCAGAATGTAGTAAGTACAAGAGGTGAATGTTCCCTGTTAATAAATGACGAATTTATTGCACTCTAGAAAATTCCCGACGTGTAGTCAGGTTCTCATTCCAGAAGGGCCATAAAACTTGTCACCCAAATATTGGAGCGATGATTAGATCTCATAGGAATGAAAGTTCAATTACCAAATATGGCGCCCTGAGATGATGCCGTCTTGCTTTCTTTGAATGTGCCGACGTTGGATTTTTATTTAATTCAAATGACAGACGTTTTGAGAGTTATTACTGGCCCTTTAGTTGACTTCAGGCCTCACAGAGGGGAAAAACCCACACAAAGTGAAAAATTCGAGAAGGGGGGGGGGGTGGAACAGAGGAGTGATTCACAGATGTTAAAGAGACAGACACAAAGGTAGATAAAAGGTGAGGTGAGTACTGTTGAATATGACATACAGTGGGGTGATGATAGTTTGAAGTCAGAAGTCAACCGCTTGTTAATAGACTTCTTTGCCGAATGAGTATACGTTGCCCAGGAGGTAAGTCTATGGCACACCCCATGTTGGATATAGACCGTAGTAAAAATTATTTCCCCCAAAAGTGATAGTCCTTGACTCAACTATTTCACAATCGTTTTAACCAATCGGATTGAAAAAAACTTAAACGAATGGGAAAGTGAAACCTGGAACATTTTATACATGGTGGAAAAATTATTATGGAAAAAGAGGGTGTTTAAATACACTTTTACAAAAGATATTAGCCAATGGTACTAGGAATTTTGTTTATATAAACTGTTTGAAGAGATTTCCACAGACAATTATACATTCCGAACTTATTGGAGTCTGCTAAAACGTAGTTCTTCCCCCCCTACATTATTTTCACGAAAGTGCCACCAGAACCCTCGCTAAGAGCCTACTTCTAGTATATTTTCCGATATATAGAGTTCAGAAGTCTGAAGAAGAAGTTGAAATTAAATTACTTATTCCTAACATTTTTGGACTTTATCATTTTTGGTCAAGGCCGATCACAATTCGAGAGTATCGATTAATTGGCGTTCCGAACTAATTAAGCATTATTAATAGACAGTAGCACCAGGTATATTGTTAAATTTAACTGAAATATCGATTATTGAAGGAGTTGTGTTGAACTTCAAACCATGTAATGATTTCTTAAAAGATGAAGAGAATGGGATATTTTGATACCAGACTTAACCACATAGGTACGTCTAGCCAAATAGATTTTCTCAGTTACTCATGTATATTACTCAAGGGGTGTGCAATAGACTTGCCTCCACGTGTTGCAACCTGGGCAACGTATACTCATTCGGCAAAAAGTCTATTAACCGGCAGTTGACTTCTCACTTCAAACTACCATCACCTCACTATATGTCATATTCGACTACTTCCACAGTACTCACATTAACTTTTTTCTACCATCGTGTCGGTTTTTTAACATCTTTGAAATACTCTTCTGTTCCCCCCCCCCTCTCTCGACCTTTTGTCCCTTTGATGTTCCTCATCCTTTCTGTGAAGTCCAAAGTCAGCTAAAGGGCCAATGATAACTTTCGAAACGCCTGCCATTTGAAATAAATATATTTATATCATTCAAACTTATAAAATAATTCATTTTTCACTAACAATATTTTGGCCAGAAGATAATGACCCCCTGAAGAATCTTTGATCTAGCACATATATTCTTCTATTCCCTGAATTCTTAACAAATGTGATACCTCTTGCAGCATAAATAATTTGTCATATTTTTAATGAGATGCATCAGCTCTCTGATATAAATAAGTTCACTTTTAAGAAGGAAAACGGGAATTGATTTGAGTTTTGCGGGGTTTGAGACACTGTCAATGGAAATCAAATGGGTCCTGTGTGAGCTAGAACCTTCTACCTGACAATCGATCATCTGTCAAGAATGTAAATGTTGCAGAGATCACCAAGTAGTCAATACTCACACCGTGGCGTTGTGCTAATCGATATCGATCGAGCGATATGTCTACCGTCCTCGCTACCTTGGGATTAAAAGAAATGCACCAAAGGTCTATCGAAGGCTCGTCGTATTTGTCTGCACCCCTAGATGGACTCCAAAGAAGTTAAATAGGGAGGAGGGGGGGTGCTTAATCCAGTAATATTTTGTTCAAATGGGAACAACGATCGGAAGACATGGTAAAACAATGTTAATTAATTGATTAATTAATTTCACGGATTTTGATAAACGGTGAATAATTTAATCAGCAAATAGCATTAACACTGGCTATTTTTACTGATAGGGCTCAGTACTTTGATATTGAAAGCGGGCTTTAAAAAGCTTATCTCTTTTGTTCTTTCTGTTTGAAACTGATTGTTGGAAGAAATTTACATTCTAATGCCATCGTAGGATTGAAATTGGCAGTCGCATTGACCTTGTAGTTTATTCTTTTGACCCCAATCCTCTTGTCAATAAAGCGAAAGAAGATCCCTTTTAACTACCGCTACTTTTTTTCTTTAATTAAGTCCGTGATTCATCTTTTATTCGGAATTATTAAACACTTTCAATTTCTGCAAATCAAACATTGACAAATTCGCATTCCGCATTCTCTCCGGCTTAAATATTCTACCTTTCATTATGGTTTGCATTATTTGGAATAGACATTGCTTAATTTATTATATAAAATTTGTTAATATAATAATATGATATGATATAATAATTTGCTCGTTGCATTGTTTTGGCATTCATAAAAAATAGGCCTATTCACAAGCCACCTTTCCGTGATTCGAAATTTTTATTATTTTTATATATTTATATCAAATGGCAGGCGTTTAGATAGTCATCATTAGCCCTTTAGTTGACTCCAGGCTTCAAAGAGGGTGAAGAAACATCAAATTAAAAAAAAATTGGGGAGGGGGGAACATAATATTGATTTACAGACGTAAAGGAGGCAGACAGACAGACACAAAGGCAGTGAAAAGGTAAGATGAGTACTGTGAAATGGGTCGAATATGACATACAGTGGGGGGTGATGGTTGTTTGAAGTCAGAAGTCAACTGCCAATTAATAGACCTTTTTTGTCGCATGAGTATACGTTGGCCAGGGTGCACCACGTGGAGGTAAGTCTATCGCACACCCCTCAATTAGCAACATAAAATGGATAGAATCTATTAACCAACTGCATCCCAGTCACTGAGAGTGGCTTTATTCAAACATTGTCCAGACACACTTGGACCTTTATTGTTAAACTTGTCAATAGCCAAATGATTACTTTCCCTTCCACAAAGGGGTTAGGTGAATATAATGACATTCTCCCACCCCCCCCCTCCACTCCCCCTCGGTGCTGATTAACGATGTCAATCAGAACCGTGGAATAAGTGCACACAATTGATAACAATTAAATTTGAAACTATCCTATATTCTGATGCTTAAATTAGAACCTGGTATTTAAACACCAAGACCTACGCCTATTGCTAAAGCGTGATCCAAAGTACTCGACATTCATTTGCTTTCTTTACAAAACTAACTTCGTTAAGGATAAATAGCAATGAATATTCATGAATATATTTCCACCTTGAATTGGTGGATGTTCTGGAGGATTAATTACGTTACCAGAGGAGGCGGGGGGCGGCTTCAATTTGCCTCCCGTTCCCATTGGTATGTTCAATGGTGATCTTCTACCAAGTCTTGAGTGAACAGTTGTCCAGAGTTGATGGATGAAAGAGATCACTGAAGGAGACGAAGGCTAGTATTTCCCAAACACACCTTAAGAACTATTAAGCTGTCATACTGGTGCAGAATGCGAAGCAACTTATGAAGAAACTTTCTCTCCAGAGAGCTTGCCTACCCTCAAGAGACCACCGCGTCGAGACACTAATTACAGTTTGACCTAGTTTTGAGACAGAAGCTGCTTACCAATTGCAGGTACGTGTGTGCTGTTATATGAGCGGGTGGGGGTTATCGCCGATATAAAAGAGCACAAATTGCATTGACGATTACTGTTGAGGCTTCAATTAATTATGCCGGCAATTAGTGTAAGTTGCCTGGATCTTGTTGTTTAAATTAGTGAATGTAGGGCTCGCTTTTCGAGCTTAATATCTCAATGCAGCAAAATTTTGTCACTCGATTTTAAATTTTGTGTTTGTCAATGAAAGTTTATAAGTAAGAAAATAGGCAGTATAACTTTTTAATTTTAATTTTTGTAATTGTTATAATAATTGAGATTTGATTTTTTACTATGGCTATCAATTTCTTGACTTTGGGGAGGTCAATTGTAGAGTTAATTTACATTAAATGGAAGGGTTGATGACGGTTATTATTAGCCCATTTAGTCGACTTGGGACTTTACAGAGGGGAGGAATACCGAAGTGAGAAAAAGTGGAGAGAGGGAACAGAGGAGTGACTCACAGAAGTAAAGGAGACAGACAGATAGACACAAAGGTAGAGAAAAGATGAGTAATGTGGCCTTGAAAGGGGTCGAATCAGTCATACAGTGGGATGATGGTAGTTTGAAGTGAGAAGTCAAC